>OX411826.1:16674312-16859835 GCA_948253155.1 Leucoma salicis
CTAGGATGAGACATTTTTTATTTGATAGCTTATGATTAGACTTAAAAACTGGTAGGTATACGTTTTATCCCGCTACTAAATTGAGAACCTGAGATATAACCTAATAACTAGTTTTTAGTCTAGTTTTCTATATAGCCTTTTTGAGCGATGCAGATAGTTAACTATGGCTCATAATTGAAATTTATTTTACTTTATTTATTATTAAAAATATCATAATTTCCTGATTATATTAGGTGAACCGGAAAGTAACGTCGTAATTCGATTGCTAGTATATCGGCTTATGGTGTAGTTAAAACTGTTTACGTCAGCGAAGCGAAACCGTTTACGGCAAATCACCAACTAGTTAAAAAAATTGTTGACTTTTTAACTGGTTTACGTTATATTCGTTTTTTTAACTGGTTGAATTTACCAGTTCGTTGATTCAAACACAACGGTGCCTTGTTTTTGAACTTAATAACAGCAGATAAACGTTTAAAAAAATTGTTATATTCATAAACGAAGAAGTTATTTATGCGCGAAATATACTTTCCGGTCCAACTAATTTATATAATTTCAATTAAGCACAATTCTGTGCTATCTTAATATTTACGATTAGTCTAATATTTACGATTAGTCTGCATTTTTAAGAGGCGAAGGGCTGCTTTAAGTTCAAGAGATGCACTTTTTCATAAAGACAGTTACGGAAATACAAAAATATTTGCATTCCATCGACATACTATGGAAGATGACACGTAAAAAGGTTTATCTATGAAAGGTTACAAGGTCCGGAATGGAGGGTTGGAATCTACTCGAAGACGAGCGAAGCACTAGCGTAGGACACGGATGAGTCTTGCATATTCATACATTGGGACGACTGTGCGTATTTCAAGAATTTCATTGACATCTGCGGGGAGCTCGCCTGGTTGCGGAGCTTCTCAATGGCCTGTAACGGTAATATATCCACTATTTTATTGCTTATGGTGGGAGACGAACCACGGCTTACCTGATGGTAAGTGATAACCATCTTATCTGATAAACAAGTACTTAGAAATCGCACTTTTTAAAGATAATCTTTTGATAGTTACCTTGTTAATGAATACTCTAGTCTGATACAAGTCGTCCGCGTGACGTATTTGCATTCGGTCTGATACAAGTCGTCCGGATCACGTCATAAATAGTATTCGGTATATACAAGTCATCCGGATTACGTCATAAATAGTATTCGGTATGATACAAGTCATCCGGATCACGTCATAAATAGTATTCGGTATATACAAGTCATCCGGATCACGTCATAAATAGTATTCGGTATGATACAAGTCATCCGGATCACGTCATAAATAGTATTCGGTATGATACAAGTAGCCCGGATCCCGTCATAAATAGTTTTCGGTATGATCCAAGTCGTCCGGATCACGTCATAAATAGTATTCGGTATGATACAAGTCGTCCGGATCACATCATAAATAGTATTCGGTATGATACAAGTCGTCCGGATCACATCATAAATAGTATTCGGTATGATACAAGTCGTCCGGATCACATCATAAATAGTATTCGGTCTGATAAAAGTCGTGCGGGTCACGTGGTATAATAGTATTTTATCTGATACTCTGTTCCGGCACATCTATTAGTATTTCCTCACCTGTAATAGAACTCCTATGGGATGTCTGCCACATATGGTGTTGCCATATTTGTTCAAATATTCTGTGAAAGCTCTGGGATCCATATTCTCAATGATGTTCATACCCTGGAAACAATACAAAAATATATATCTTTGGTGTATGACACTTACAATAAACAACACAACAACCGAGAAATGCTAAAACAGAGCTATTGAGTTCGATTCTCAGTCGAGGTAGAGACATCGCAAGGAAGCACTTCTGACCTTCCGATATTGTATACTCATATATTCACATATTTATCATGCTCGGTGAAGAGAACTTCGTGAGGGAGCCTATATTAGGTCCCAGGATTATAGGATTGTGAAATGTGACAATCCTCACGGATCCAATATGGTGGACTCGTGGACTGTAGGCTGAATGGCTCTGATATTAACCCATGCATTTTGTTTTTGTTAAGGCGAGAAAAAATGTACCTAATCGCATACACAGTCGTTCGGGGCAACGAACAGTGTAGTGTGGGGCCCAAAATAATATATACTTTACCGTGTGCCGTCTCTCCGCCTGTACTGGCGAACCACCGGAACTGTGTGACATTACTTCAGTGGTGTTGAGACTCGTGCCAAAGAAGTCACTCTTGGGCATGAGTATCCAAGCCGTCAGGCTTGTAATAAAAAGGACTTACCTGTCTATCTAGCCACTCAATGCTCTGATATATAGGACCTCTTGAACTGTCCTTCCAAGTGTATCTGAATCTGCAAACATTAAACATATTTTTCATAAAATACTTTTGCAAACTAGAGACGTTGTATCACTTGGTGTGGCAACATAACAAGGGGACACGTAGGTCTAAGTAAGCGTATTTTTTTATATCGCAGTGTATCATGTAGGACAAGTTAAAGAGCTCCCGTCAGCCTCTAGAATTCGTGACATAAAATTTTAAAGGGATTCCAAATCTTGTTACGCAATGCGTTGATAGGGGAAGGGGATCCAGAACGGAAAAATATTGCGTGGTAGGTATAATTTTTGAATAGTCCCTTATCTCTTTAACATAAACACCATTGCTCAACTTTTAGTGATATTAGTCTCACTGAATATGACGTTTGACCAGCCCTCGCTGTCGACCTCATTTTTTTAAAGACAAAATTCTGCGATATGGAATAATACTTGTACCGCGGGGGACTTTACAAACATACAATCTCAAGGACACAAAGTAACAACCATTTGTGGATCACACAAAGAGTTGTCCAGTGCGGGAATCGAACCGACAACACTAGGGCGGGAGGCCGGTATCTAAACCACTCCACCATCCGTCCAATCGCATCTTTTTGCCCCTCCTATGCCTTTCCATGTGGTTGGTAAGGCATGATGCCTCCGGTTTTCCTAACTGCTACCGCAGCCGTTTATCATTGGGTACTGAGAGCTGCTTGTTTGCCACAAGGAAATTTGCCAGTACTCATACTCTGCTATTACTGAGGCCACGGTGGCTTAGTTGAAGTTAAAAAAATCTGAGTTCCAGTCCAAGTTGTAGCTATTTTCATATAACTGAAAAATTGTTTATTATTAACGGGCCTCGTGGCGTAGTCGGTAATGTAACAGACTTCCTTGTACGAGGTCATCAGTTCGATTCCCACTCAGAACAATTATTTGTGTGATGAACACAGATATATTTTGTACTGCATCTGGGTGTTTTCTATCTATTGTATGTATGTATTTACAAAAAAGTAATATTTATGTATTATATCCGTAATCTGGTTCCCATAGCACAAGCGTTAAGCTTAGTTTGGGAACAGAGGATGTTGTGTGAAATGTCTGTGAATATTTATTTTAATTATTATTATTATTGTTACCTGGATCCCCAATGGCAGAAATCTGACGATATCACCAGCAGATTCTGTGGATCAGCCAAGTACGGAGCGAGTATTGCGCCATATTTGGCTTCTTTTTCTGGGGACAGCGACCCTACCAGTATGGGGATTATCGTGAAGCCTGTTTTGAATCTGAAAGGAAAAGGATTTTCTTCGTTACTATATCTATTATATATAATTCTAGTGACACGATGTTTGTCCGGGATGAACTCCGAAACTACTGAACCGATTTTAACTTTTTCTTTTTTAAAATGCGTGTTTTGTTCCATCTTAAGAGATAGGATACTTTATATCTCATTTTAGTACTGTAATATTTATTTATGAAAAAATATAAGGCGGTACCAAGCTCGCCGGGTCAGCTAGCATTTTATAAATAGTAGAGCCTTACTTATCCTAGCATGAATGGGCCGGCTCGATCGGGGAATTACCACCCTCTGCAGACGATCAGCGTGTAACAACTATAAATATTCCTAACATTGTTTTTCGTATAAGAAGCGCTGGAGGCCCAAAACCACTCTTTATCTTCTATTTATTATCATTCCTATCCTCTCCTTATTATTTTTACTCTCCACCTGCAATCCCTTTCCTTGGATGATATTGTTAATACTCGAAGGAGTGCTGCTGCCCACTCCTCCGGTATTCCCTCAGTCGGCTCTTACGACTCCCATGGGTGGAGGGGTGGGACAATTCTAAAGCCGGCCCCACACAGCTGCAGTAGAACCTACCAAACAAAAAAAGAATAATTGAAATAATTGGAGGAATAATTACGTAACAAACATACAAATTAAAAAAACAGCCGAGATGAGAAACTCCTCCTTTTCGAAGTCGGTTGAAAATTCGATATTGGTAACATTGTATGGGTATATGGTTAATAGAAGACAAAATAACAACTACTTTCATTCTTTCTAACGCATTTGCATTACATACAAGTTTCATTTAATAACATATTAAAATGCGAAATTTAGACGATGTAGATTGATTAGGATTGATAATCGCTGATAAAAAAAATGTAGGAGATGCGAAGTTCACCGGCCCTCTAGTACATATTATATATATACTAGCTCACAATAATAATTTGCAATGAAAATTATTAAAGTACTAACATCGCTACAACAAAATAGGGGTAGGCAGTAGAAGAGTGAAAATGTAGGGTTGTATGTATTTTTTAATGCTAAATCATAAAAAAATAAAATAAAATTGGGGTGGACCACCCTTATCACTTAGGAGTATGAAAAATAATTTACATCCTATTCTGAATATACACACAAAATTTCATAAGAATCGGTCAAGCCGTTTCGGAGGAGAATGGCGACAAACACTGTGACACGAGAATTTTATTTATTAGATATACTTACTCTTCCATAACTTTAGCAATATAAGGCAGGTGCATCTCAATAGAATGTTCATCCTCATCTGTTTGTACATCCATCCACTCGAACTGCCGAGTCGCCTCCAACTCAGTATAAACTGGAAAAAAAATCATTCTAAATAAGTTTATCCATGGGATGATTCGCTAATGTGCCGTCATCACATGCTTAAAAGAGTACTAAGAATGATTTTTTTTTGATGTGAAAACATTTCATGCGGAGGGAGGGTAAAAGCGGCTGTTAGCGTGGCGACGGCGCTAAGCCAATTTATTTGATAATTTTTGACGCCATCTGTTAACAAAAGCATCTAACATAAAAGGAAGCATAATATAAATCAAAAAACCAATAACAGTTTAATTCGTCTATGGATAACGAGAGGGCGCTTACCAAGAAGGAAACTATAATATATAAGACTCAAACAATATTCTCGTCTAATATAGATATATTTTAATAATAGGATACATTCACACTTACTTAAGTTCATTGCCTTTATGTCCATTCCCGTTATTTTACATACTTATGTCATGATTTTATAAAAGCACACATTGAAAAAGTTATGATCATTTTACTCTTATTTCTCATCATTTCTACAAAATAATTTCGATGTTTTCACATCTGCTAGACGTCCCGAAACATCTATTTTTTAGCTATTACTACTAATTTTATGCAGTTAACGTACTTTATGGACGCTAGCAATGAAGACATCACTAACGCGTAGCAAACGCAAAGGAAAGAGATAGGGGTTGGAGAGGAACGATAAGGAGGAAGTTTGTTGGCACTACGGCGATCTTACTCAATCTATGTAATGGTGTAAGAGTGCCTAAGTTATCGTGTGAAAGGGCGGTACTTCCCTGGTCGAAGACCACCACGAAATTATAAATACAAGTCATATGATATTTAGATATTTTTTATATATATTATTAGCATTTGACATGCTTAGCACTTTACATTAAACACAAAGTGAAAACACAAATTTGTTATGTGTAAATTTGTCTGTTATTTTCGATTTCACATTTTTCACTTTGTGTTTAACAAGTCATATGATACAGAAACAAAGCACTCCGGGTGCAATCTGCAATAGCTTAGCAGTTAAAACATCAAGTCACAGGTTTGAAACCCATCTTATTTTCAAAAATTAGACTTTTTTTTGGGTGACAGACGAGCCACGGCCCACCTAATAGTAGATATGGTAACTCATAGTAAGTCCATGAGTGACATGGACTGAACTATACCGAGAGTATTGTCAAGCTGCTGCTCACCATTTCATTTCACATATATGAAAGAATTAACGGCTATCTCCTGCTACAACCAAAACACACCGATGTGCTGCCTGGCCGGTCACATTGGAGATGGTGGTACCAACCCGCTCGGGCCCGATAGCAAGTGAGTACTCCCACTTGGTACCCAGCCCTACCACCAGTAATGCAATGGGTGATAATTGCTTCCTTCCATTAGTCGCTTCGTACGGCACCCGTGGGAAAGAATGGGGTGGTGACACTTGTATTCTTAGTCTGTCATCACGCTGATATTATTCATTTCAAATGCATAGAAATGTATAAAAACTTACTCTGTTTGTCTATCGTGAGATCATATAACGGCGTCTGGTATTTGTCGAGCGACGATAACGCACATCCACTCAGCCTCACATGGTGCGACGGGCCCAGGATAAATATACGTTTGCTGTGAAGAGAAGTCTCGATGAGTTTCTGTACATCTGTATGCCCGCGCTAATCTACAGAACTAATAAACAGATTCGAATGTGCTTTTTGTTGATAACCAAATTCTACAATTTTTAACAGTCCTGCGGTTTAACTCTCTCTCTCGTCTCTCGTCTTGAATGTATTAGGTGTAGCACTTCTGAATGTCAATGATTAAGATAATTTTCTCACATCCAGAGGACTGGGGATAATATTTTTCTGCCGCACGGAACACCTTCTCCGATTATACAAAATGGGCACCCATCTATAGACTGGCCGTACCAAGGTTACTTAACCTCAATATCAATTAAGATACAATACTTACACAACGACAGGACTGACTTGTCTGTATGCGAAGGCTGCACACGCCCCACAGTAAGAATAACCCGCGTGTCTGGAAAAAAAAATATTTAAATGACTTACTGAATACAGTATGGGATTGTATTTTTTCACCTGATGTTAAGTACTACCCATCGCTCATGGACTTAAATTATAATAACTAAATGAAGTACCGGTCCTTGACATCACGTTCCAAGATTCCGTTACATAAATACAGATGAAGCTAATAAAAGCGTGTTAAAAAGAATTAAGAGTATTTTAAATAGAAGTACTTTCGATGCTGTTTAGAAGCAAAATAAAAAGAAGAAAATAAATTATACTTTAAAAAAACACGCCTTAATAGCTAGTTCATCCAAAATAAAGTCGAAAATAAAGAACTCGACTAACAAAAATATAGACGGAGCATTACGAACAATCCAGTGAAGCCATTTAAAACCACGCCAAACTTGTAATTACACGCGCTCACGCACACAAATACAAACAAAACCATGTCAAAACGAACTGTCATAAACCGCGAGTGTTACCAGAGTATGATTCAAAATTACCCCAAATGACTCGACGATTTCGTACGTACGTTACGTACATGAATACGTCGTCAGCGCCATAATATTCCCTATACGATTTGCTGTAAACTTACTCTATACTTTTACTTCCTTTGTTTTAAAAATAAAACTTTTAAAAAATTACTCAAATTATAGAGATTATTTCTTTCCGGTGACAACACTTTCACGCTCACGTCTTTCGAAAAGTGGCTTCACTTGACAATGCGGTGTCTTTATTTTTTAGTTAGTCTGAGATAAAGAAAGCGACCCCACACTTTGACACCAAATTGATTAAAGTTATAGTATAGTAAAAAGCAACCCCACACTATTTAAAACGTGTTTTTTTTTAGTTTTTTAATATATGAAATAATGCTCTTACGGCGCAATGATTGCTCTCGCCGGTCCATGGGTGAGGTCTGCTTTAGCCAGCCATAAGTCCAACTGGCGGGTCAACTCGCTACCTGGAGACATATAATTATACTTTTTAAATCAATAGCCCAAATACAAGGGTGAAGAATGAGTAATTCGATCGACAATCGGTCGTTATTCTTCTGTTACAATTTATGCTGTCAATTAAGGGCACAGGTGCCACTGTAATAAAGATGCGGAGCCCTATTATTGATCGAAGGGGCCCCGGTAGCACAGGCGCGTCCACGTGTGATAAAATTACCGAGGTACAATGTTCTTTTAGAAACTCTCGCAAAATGTAAATAAGAGAAAGGGGCTCTAGCTTGTGTGACGTAATATTTAAGGGGTCCAAACATTGTGATACAGCACCATATTTTGCATATCACTCCAGTTTTAATTTTGTGACGTAGATGGCGCTTATTGATGTGAAAACATCTAATGCGGAGGGAGGGTTAAACCGACTGTTAGCGTGGCGAGTCGCCACGCTAACAGACGCCATAAATTTAATTATTTTTAACGCTATCTGTTGACAAAAGCATCTAGAAAGTCTGACGTCAATCAATAAACCAATAACAGTTTCAATTCGTCTATAGATAACGATAGGGTGCTTACCAAGAATTGTATAAGACTCAAACAATATTTGAAGAAAGTAAATCGATGTTTTCACATCTACGAGATGTCCCGTGACGGCTCATTCTTTTGCTGTTTTTTAGTTATTAGGTAATGCCATAGCTTGATTTTTAACAGCTTATAGGCTTCTTCAAAAATTTACATTGTCAGAACATTTTGTGGATTAAATAATGGTCCCATTATGAGCACTGAACCCACAGATACTACGTACTGATGGCCCCTGACTAAAACAGTAAGGTAATTTACTTATTATCATGACACAAGTAAAGCAATTGACAAATCTTTAAAACATCCTCCATTAGCCTATTAAAGTTAAGACAGTATTATTATTCTCTCCTTCGGACCCTGTCCGGATATATTAGCGGACCACTAAAACTGGAAGTCGGTGGTCCACCGGTGCTTTGTTCCTGCTTACCCTCTCGAAGAGGTGAAGAATGTGCCATTCGTGCACTCATTACGTATCAAGCATTTTCAGGATAAAAAATAAACAGACAATGTTTTTGTTGGCAGTCTTTATTAATCAATTTTAGCAACTTTCATGTTTCTAATGGAAAAAGAAGTAATTGTATAAGTATATCACAGAACTATTTCATTCTCCTATGGGAATCACAAGTATAAAGAGAATAACAGAAGAAGCTTATAATCTCATACTCATTTATTGCCATAACATGGTATGAGGCTTGAATGAAATTCGTTTCTGGTATGATAGATACAAATCTGGTACAATACCACTTCAGATCACATCACCATTAACAGACATAAGAGGGATGTTATCACGGAGTACAGAAAAAGAGCGGAGGTGTTTCAAGGCAAAATCTCTTTAGAACGAAGCGTCACTAAATGCGGGTGTTCGGGGGACGAGGTACAACTATAGCTCCACCCCTAGATCAAAATCCATCTAGCGGTAAAATGTATTTTACAGCGTAATAGACAAATATTTCATTAATTTAGTTTGTCTTTTCACCACTACGGCGTTACAAGCACAACAGTTTGTTGCAGAATATTCCATATGCGTTAGTACTTAGTATGGCTGGACCACATTGTTTATAATAACTTACTTATCATCACGCCATCTTACTTGCGGAGTAGGCAGCGAGAATAGAGTGCCAAAAGGCTCTATTCTTGTATACATCTCTCGCTTCCTCGACATTCATAATTCTCTTCATACACACTCGACGGTTTCGGAGACTTCTGACTCCATCTTTTTTCAATAGATGACCGATTTGGTCTAGTTAGGTGAGTCTCTACTCTATCTCACATTGTTTATAATGTATATAGATAATCAGTATTGGGCATAGACGTAATGATACAATATCGTAGGATTTTTTTCGCTACGCTCAAAAGACCAATGAAGTGTTGGAATGAAAGATCTTAATCAAGTATAAACCACTGCGAGAGTAACAGAGATTGCGAAACAAAATGCCGTATGCCAATGTATATCAGGATCAGGTGGATTCGTGTTCCTAACGTATATATGCGGTTATAATTTCTGTATAAACAGGGAATTTAAAATGATCATACTTAATATTATAAATGTGAATGTAAGTTTGTTTGTTACGCTTTCACGTGAAAACTACTTAACCGATCATCATGAAACTTTGTACACATATTCTCGGAGGTATTAGAAGTAACATAGGATAATTTTTATTAAAAAAAAATACGCAAAAAAAAATAATTGTTTGTCACAAAATCTCAAAATCTAGCAACTTCAACGCCATCTAGCATTTCAGTAATGAAGTTCCAACCCCGAGTACTGTAATACCGTTGCACTGTATTACCGACAATTTCAAGGGTTGCTTTATTTATTTTTATGAAATTACTCACGGACGAAGTCGCGGGTAACATCTATCTTATATAGAGTTTAAGTAACAAACTTTGTTAACTAAGTGCAACCCGCGACTTCATTCACGTGGAACATAGTTTTTCATTTTTTTTGCAGTAACCTATACTCGTATTCATTTATTTACGCGAGCGAAGCCGCGGGAAACAGCTAGTAACAAATAAATCAATAACACGATGAAAAAAAAAACAATTTATTAAATAATATGACGTTAATACTTATATTCGATAATGGGTTCGCTGGTATGAGCAAACTTTTTTTTATCAATTATTTCCGAATACTCACCGACAGATGACATGTAATTCTTTAATATTTTTTTCTCACATTTCATTTAACTAAGTAATAAATATTTAGATATTTATATATATTTTTAGCATTTGACATGCTTAGCACTATACATTAAACACAAAGTGAAAAATGTGAAATCGAAAATAATCCTGCTCGTGACTGTTATTTTCGATTTCACATTTTTCACTTTATGTTTAATGTAAGTAATAAATCTTTGAAATAATTTATATTTTATAAAGGATTTTCCTTTATAAAAGCTAAATTTACTTATTTGTGACGAAAATTCTTATAATTATGCTTTTATAATATAAGAGAGTGACGATATTGTGGAGTTGTAGGCATAATGCACTTTTCGACGACAGATGTCTCTTTGTAATGAAACAAAGAAAATGTGTTTTAAAATATAAATATATATAAATTTAAACAGCTTACACATGAAATGCCATCTTGTTTTATTTTTGCTCTTGAGCAATTGTTACACCCATCAACAAAGCACTTCATTGTTAAAAGAATTTAATACCTATATAAACGTGAGAAAAGAGCGAACCGATCACAGTGACGGTTCATTCGACACTACGGTTTTAGGCCCCGCCCACTGTAACGTTGTTGACCTAGTTGAAGGCGACATGGCCTAGTTGAAGGCGACATGACCTAGTTGCCTTGCGGCTCTTTTCTTCGCTCTTTTTCTGTAATCCGTGGATGTTACATACTATGGCCTTATTTATAATAGAGAAAAAAAGACTCGTAAAAACTCAAAAAAAATCTAAGAAGTAAAACCCCTACTTCTAAAGAATCTATTGTATTTAATTAATTTTATACTTCAAAATGTCTATGATACAGGAACAGCAGACTTCTGTTGTGACAATGAATATTGTGAAATATTTGAACTGGTGGAACAGTAGAAAATGAACATAACATAATATTAAACTGTAAAAGTAGTTCACATAAAGACCAGAAAGTATACTAAATAAATATAATAAGTAACTATAATATATATAATAATTATAATCAATCATCATCATCATCATCATTTTCAATCATCCGAGCTATCTTCTCAGATGCTTCTCGCATCAACTGTTCAGTCAACTTTGGAAATTTAGTCTCAAATTCTGACTTAAGGTTGTCTAGTTCAAATCTATCCTTCTCTAATTCCTCTATATTTTGCTTAGAGCTATCATACTCGGCAAACTTGCTTGTATCTAAATTAGACTCCATTTTTATCTTTGCCAAGCCATCTATGGCATCATTAACTGCATCTAAGAGCTGTTTGTGACCAGACTCTTTGTCATAACCAAAATCTACGTTATGTAGTTCAATTTTGTCCAAACAGTTCTGTTCAGCATTAGAGAGATTGTGAAGTAATGTTTCTGCATTGGAATCTTCTGTCATCTTGTAGAATTGTGCACTATCATTATTTTTGAGATCTAGTAATCTGTGAAATAAGGCTTCATTATAATACTTAGAATAATCCTTGTATTGCAGAAGGCTACGAACAAGTAAAAGACAGTGTAAGGAATGCAATTTAAAATACAGAAATTGTTTCAAAGCTTTACCAGCTGTGTGCAATATAGAACAAAGTTAGATACTCCTTCATATCTAGTGCAATAATGCACTTCCACTTAGCACCCAGCCTAAAACCACTGTGGTTTCTTTTGTAAAATTTCTCCCTCTATTCTTTTCCGTGCACGAGGTTGTGAGTTCGATTCCCACTCAGGACAATTATTTGTGTGATAAACACAGATATTTGTACTGCGTCTGGGTGTTTCCTATCTATTATATGTATGTATTTACAAAAAAAAAGTAATATATGTATCATATCCGTAATCTGGTACGCATAGCACACGTGTTAAGCTTAGTTTGGGACCAGAGGATGTTGTGTGAAATGTTCGTGAATATTTATTTATTTATTCCTAATAGCAAAGTGAATTCATGAAGAAGTACATTACAGGGAAGTGGTGTTATAATATTCTTAGGATCCACTCTGTCACGCCACATGACTGCCACCGGGATGACATTTAAATACCCGTACATTTAAGTAAAGAAGTCAATGTATTAACTGAAAACAACAGGTCACAATGACTCACCTCTTTTGTTCCACGACAAACGATATATCTTTCAACCGTCTATTTGTTTTATCTAACTGATCTATTGTTTTCTGAAATCTTTCTGCCAATTGTGTCATCTGTAAATCCATTTGAGTTTCCTCTCGTTCAATTTTCTCGTCTATTAAACATTCTTCTAACATAGCGCGCATAAAGCGTCCGTATGCAATTTGGCGGTATTCATTGTCGAAATCCGGTAAACTAGGCTCTTGTTTCAAAATTGTGGAGTCGTGATCAATTTTCTTTGATCTGCTAACCGGAGGATTGTTTTTTGAGAGAGACTGCGTTCGGGATGCCGAAGGAACGCTTACTGATGATTGACGCTTTGTTTTTAATGTTTTATTTCTATCGGTCATTTTTACAATTATTGCTTTCAAGTAAAATCTAAATCCAAAACTCTTTTACAAATAACAACAACAAACGTACGATAAAAATTGACGTTTATTTTAAATCTAAATGAGGTTGTCAAATTGACGTATCACGTCATAGCAACGGGATTTCTGGTTTCGTTCATAAGTCAATTTCCATTATATTTTATAAAAATAACCACAAAGAACAGAACTCCTTGGATTTGTATGCCACAAAGAATGTATTCAAATAATACACATCACGATAATAATAAATACAATTTTGATAACCATTATATTATTTTTATATCTCAAGATAATTATCCACACTCTTCTAAAAATGATTGACTTCTGAACATAATAACACACAATAAATGCAGGTCAGGTCAAAGTAAGAACTCATTAATAAATGCAAACAAAATGAATCTGATATTGATGTAACATTTATATTTATTCAATTAGGAATAATGGAAAAACAATTTTATACATTTAGATGTTTGTTATAATATATACGATATTTAATATGGACATACGTAAAAAAATAATGAAGTGTTCTTTTTTTTTTAATTAAGCTATAATTTTCAAATGGATGATGAGTAAACACATACAAAAAATATTTCGCTAACACAAATACATAATTATAATTTTGGCTCACCACACTGGGTCAAAAGAATACATAGATACCTATTACAACGAAAAAGGTCAATAACCTTTTGACTTTTCAATACCCCCTCGTACCCTTTCATACTGCAACATCGAGGACAACTTGAAAAGTTATTTATTTCCAACAGTATCGTATCATATTTCTCTATTATTAATCTTTAATGTTTCTAATATTGCTAATTAATTATAATGTTTCATGAGGAACAGAACAAAGGTTTTAATTAAGTACTTACCATTTTCGGTATACCAGCTGCCTGCGTGTGAAGCGTTACGACAAGTCATAATTAGGGATATTTTATGGAATAATAGAACCAAAAATAACAAAAAGATAATAGAACTGCCTTCAAGAGCCACTAAGATTAAAATCTGAACCCGATTGATATTTATTTGACGTCAGATGTAAATACACCATAGACAAATTATTTCAATTCTATTTTTTTTTTTACAGGCAATGGTGTCGATATTACACCATCGATTCCTCAAAAAATCACAATGAAAAATGGCCAAGTTCCAGCTTCCTCCCAATAAATATGCCTTTGAATAAAGCAATATATCCAAGGGCGATTTTGAGAAACTCAAAACTATTTACAAGATACACTCACTTCATTATAACTACCACAGCTACTTATTTCGCTATGTTAAAATATGATCCATATTTTCAGCACAATGAGATTTGCCAAGTATTAGATAGGATAGTTGAATATGTTTAGATAAAAAACTTCGCGTACACAGGAAGAAGAAGTACAATAAATGGATGAGTAGAAGATTTTCAAACATAGTTTTTTTAGTGGGTTATTTTTAATATTATAATTTTTTGTAATGCTTTATATATTATGTGTGAGGCACAAGGGGGTTTTGGACGTGGAAGGGGATGCAGAGCGAGTGTTTTCTCAGTGTGGGCCAAAGCCTAGCGTCCCCGCTCCGCGGCCTCCTTCCGTGCAACTACCTCACAAAAGGAGGCAACGGCCGACCAGAACCCGTTGCCCCCGAGCATTTGGCTTACTTCGGCCGGCAGCGACAGGTCTCCTGACAGGGCGCGGCGCTGGGGCCCCCAGGCAGTGCATTCCTCCAGAGTGTGGCGCACGTCATCGATTTGTGCGCCACACTCGTGGGGGTGGGGTGTCAATCCGGGGGCTTCTTTTCTACCAATACAATGCAGGTACTTACCAAAACACCCATGTCCGGTAAGCACCTGCGTCAACCGAAAACTGAGGTTGCCATGCCTTCGATTTAACCAACGGTGGAGGTGTGCCGCAACCGCCTCTACAAAGTTTTCCGTGCAAACGCTAGACCCTACCCTAACTTGATTTAATAGCACCAAAACATTGGACCAAAATTATATTCTTTGAAAGAAAAGAAGCGAGAACAGATGTTAGAGTAACAATAGCAAATGATGTGCTAGAACAAATGGATGAATACGTATATACCTATTGCCATTGGATGTTTATTTAGTCGTGATGGCAGTACACCACTGACCACTGATATAGAGAGAAGAGTAAATGTGGGAAATAGAGTTTACGTAGCATTGGGACAAGTTCTCGGCAGCCACTATCTCAGTCAAAAAGCACGTGACCTAACGTAAACCAAATTGGTCATGTATCGAAGGAGTCAGTCGGTCAGTCATACCGACGACGTTTATAAACAGAATTATAAATGTCGAAGAAGCGAGAGATATATGTAATAATAGAGCCTCTTGGCACTCTGTTCTCTCTGCCTAGCCCGCAAGGGAGATGGCGTGATGATAAGTAAGTAATTAAGTTTATATTTTATTTCCTACAAAGCCTGAATAGATTTTGATAGCCTAGTGGAAAGATATAGAAGCATTTTAACCGTCAGCGTAGTGGTAAAACAAAGAACTACACAGGCAATGATATCAAGTTCAAACCCGAGACCTAGACTTCTCCAGTTCTCTCCAGTTTATTTCCAGTATACAACTGTAGTCTTTGGCCTAGACCTCGCACACCATACTCTCCCATTTTAAGATATACTTGGAAGTTATGTGAATTATGTGGTAACTAGATTTTGTTCGTGTCTCCCTCCGCTTGAACTTTCGGATATAAAGACATTACTTTAAGGCACATTAATTATCCCAATGTAAAAATACCTATTCCACATTCATTCCATTATTTTAAATTTTTACTTCACAAGCCGTATGATTTATGGATTTTAGATTTTACCTAAAGTTCTTAGTCTAAGACCTAAACGGAATATAAAAAAAACAAGTTGACAATTTGTGCGAGTTTGTTGACAGTTGATAATAGGGATGCAGGAAGTACCAAAAAGAATCGATATACATTTTATAAACGTATTGAAATCGATTTAAATAAGTTAAATTTAAAATATATCAATATATTGGGTAAATCCTCTGAAAAAATTGTACCCAATTTATGAAATTCTGTAGTGTTTGTCTTTTTTTAATTATTTAATGCAAATTAACACAAAGTGCGAAAATGTGAAATCGAAAATAACAGCCACGAGCAGGATTCGAACCTGCATCTGCTGAATACCATCCAGATGCTGTGCCAAATTCAGCTATAGTGACAATTGACAAATAATTTCGATAAAACATTCATTCGTTAAGAGTCTTGGGTTACTTTGTGTTAATTTATATGGCTAAGCATGTCAAATGCTAAAAAAATATATAAAAATATCAAAATATATTAATACCAATTTAGGAATATAATTTCTGAAAATCAAATGAGGGTGGCATAAAATTATGACTTAGGTAAGTTTCTTCGGTCAAGCAAAGTTCAAGGATCTGAGGAACACTAAAGTCAATAAAATTTAGCACTATATGTGCGTTAATAAGGTATATTTGTATTATTATTATGTGACACAAGATAACTCGACGTCCATAAGCTTGTATTTCAGAGTATCAGCAATATTTTGGACTACCAACACTTTGGAGATTGATGATCCTTACTACTAAGTAAAATTAAATCTGTGGAAGTACTCACTGTGATTAAGACAAGAATAACCCAAGACAATATACTTGAATATCTAAGGGACTCACAAGAATGGTGGCAGGCTGGCAGGCCTGGCAAATATCACCAATACCGTCTCTCAAGATATGTCTCCGCTCCGGTAGTTGTCATGATCATCATATCTTCGTCACTTTATTACTGTTCATAAACAATGAAAAAAATAACTTTTTGAAAGGAGACTGAATCAGTGTTATAACTGTTATATATCACCATAAAATATCGATATATAAATTATAAATTTTGTAAACGATAATCGAATCGATATGGAAAGTATGTGAAAGTGTTAGTTTGTCAAACTTGTCAATCGTAGTCACAGACCAGCCAGACCATAGATCGTAGTGGAATTTCGGAATGGGAATTGTTTGTCATAATAGGCCAAATTAGAGAATAAATTATTACGTTTGCAGTAGTTATTTCGCATTTCAGGAACACAAGAAGTGATTAAAACATTCCTTATCTAATCCAGTCTTTAAAATGCTGACTTCATTACGTAAGTTCATACAAAAATATTATTTTTGTAATCTTTAGTTTAAATTATAAATGCGAAAGTGCGTTTGTATGTTTGTTACGCTTTCACGCTATACCTACTCAACCAGTCATCATGAAATTTGTTGTACATGTAGTTCAAAACTCAGAAAAGCATATAGGATATCTTATATCTTGGAAAAATTTATAGTTCTTGTAGTGTACGCTCTCACGCCATACCTACTCCACTGGTCATCATGAAGTTGGTCATATATAGTTCACGAAAAGGAGGCTTCATATCAACTTTTGCATAGGGTTCGGGAAGTGCATATACATTAGGTAACAGGTAGAATCAAATTTAATATAATTTGCGCTATGGGTACCAGATTACGGATATAATACATATACTACTAATGGAATGAATGTATCAACAATAATCTTATCTAATATCTTTAAACGAGCAATTCTTGTATATATATATATAATCTGAATCTCGGAAACGGCTCCAACGATTTTCATGAAATTTAGTATACAGGAGGTTTCGGGGGCGATAAATCGATCTAGCTAGGTTTCATTTTTAGAAAACGTCGTTTTATCCGGGTTTTCAGGCAATGAAAAACTGCTACAATATTATTGGAATACGAAGGTAAATTTCGCCACCATCTACAAGGTTATAATAGCTCAGGTGGGAAATCGGGCGGTCCCAAAACCAGAAAACCCCGGTTCGAGTCTAGATGTCTCCAGTGCGACGTTTTCCCCCCTTTTTTTCAATTCTTTCTTTTGTGAGAAAAGCTCAATTTACCAAAACAAAAATACCGAGCAAAGCTCGGTCATCCAGGTACTAGTATTTAAACTACTAACACTAAGTTATATGAATGTGTATCAGAGTTAGCATAATCTGATCACAATGCCCAATTATTGCAGTCATGCATAAAAGCATATCTAATTAAACAATGGACAATCAATTGCAGAGACTTATGTAAAGATAATCTTATAACATTTAAACATTGCTTGGAAAATATTACTTTTTCAGTATATCACTGAAGATCCAAATGGTGCATATAATAAATTATGACTTATGTGTTTTCTGTTTATATTTGTCATTCAAAAATTGCATACAAAACATAAATGTGTCTGATGTAGAAGTAAGGCATGTAGCATAATAAGTAATAATTTTTATGGCTGTATCGAATAGAGCCTAATCTATACTATTATTATAAAGAGGTAACGTTTGTGAGTTTGTGACATTGTAAGGGGTAATCTCTGGATCTATTGAACCGATTTACAAAATTATTTCACCAATAGAAAGCTACGTTATTGTAGAGTGTCATAGGCTATAATAATTTCCAAAATTAAATACGCATCTTTACTTTACTTAAACTTGAATAATGTAATCCAAGTTGTAAAAAAAATTGCTTTCATCGCAAGCGCTGCGGAAACTATTGAGGATAGAACAAAACAATGTACTACAATATTAAAGAACATATCAAAATCTGTAAAAAAGTCTGCGATAGCATATGCCTATCTCCTACGGATAACTCACAATAACTGCTTTTACTGTTAAAATTGTGAATTAAAAATAATTTTTGTGAAGCTTATTTAGCCCATATGGTATTAATATACATATATCTTTATAAATATGTTTTTAGAACGGAAATTCAATGTAGAATATCTGTGCCCTTTACTCTATATACTTTAAACAAATATCTTCAAAGATATTAGCAAAATAAAAACGTGCGGTGTGTGCCGCCCCGGCCGTTTACAAGATACATCCTTAATTATATGGGACGAATGTACCATGAGTCATAGAGCTCATATTGAAGCCGTGAACCGTACGCTAAAAGACATCAGAAACTAGACGCTGATATGGGTGGTGTTACTTTTGTTTTTGCGGGTGATTTTCGGCAATCGTTGCCAGTAATAACAAAAGGAACACGCGCCGATGTCATCACGACATGCTTAAAATCATCATGCTTATGGAGTTGCGTTGAAACTCTCAATTTACGAACAAATATGAGAGCCCACTTGAGCGACAACTACGATAACGACTTTTCGCATCAACTACTGAATCTTGGAGAAGGAAAAATTTGCTGTCCTAACACCAACAGTAGGGATGACATTAAACTTGACAATCGGTTAGGTCACATATTACACAGGTTAGAAGATCTGATAGACGCAATATATCCTGGTCTTGGAAGTTTAATGGAAAGAGATTATCATTGGCTATGTTCTAGGGCAATAGTCTCACCCAGAAACGATTCAGTGAATGAGATAAATAAAATAATTTTAGGAAAAATTCCCAGTCAAGTCAATCACTATAAGTCCATTGACACGGTGTGTATTATTGAGGATATAATGCACTATCCTCAAGAATGTTTAAATTCTTTGCTGGCTTACCGCCCCACGTTACCTTATGCTAAAAGTTGGCATTCCTATCATGCTTTTAAGGAACTTGAGACCCCCCTACATGTGTAATGGCACAAGGCTGCTCATAAAATAGTTGCGGGAGAATATAATCGTGGCGACCATTCTCACAGGGCCAGCTGTGGGACAACTTTGCTTATATTCCGCGGATACCCATGATTCCAACTGATTTAACTATACCATTTAAAAGGTTACCCGGCAAGGTCTCTTTTGCCCTCACTATTAATAAGTCCCAGGGTCAAACATTTTCTCTGGTGGGCATTGACCTGAGAAAGCACTGTTTTTCTGCCATATACTTTTAGCTTTCAGTTATATGTTGGCTTATCTCGGGTTGGAACTCCTGAAAGACAATATATTTTAGTACCAAATGACAATATTACTACTAATATAGTATATCGACAAGTTTTGAACAATTAAAATAAGTTTTTGTGTGAGGCACAAGGAGCTTTCAGGTGTGGACGAGGATGCATGGATCATGTGTTTTCTCTGCGCAACATTGTGGAGAAGCATCTGGCTGTAGGCCAGAGGGTTTTCTGCAGTTTTGTGGATTTTGAGAAAGCATTTGACACTGTTGTACAAATGGAACTTTGGAACATTTTGCCGGAGTATGGTATTAGCGGTAGACTGCTACAAGCGGTGCAGTCCAACTACATGGACTGCAGAGCTTGTACTGCTATTAAACTTTTGCGATACTCCAGGAGATATAAAAAAATACTTTAGAAAATCCAAAAGTGCACACCTCATAATCTTCATTTTTCACAATAAAATTGATTATTTGATAAGTAACTAATAATGTATTGGTCTTACTAAGTAGTTTTCAATAAATCACATAGATAGCGCTAATTTCAAAAAGTACTAATGTCTTATACGCCATCTAGCGCTAATTTTAAGAAGTACTTCTATATTGGTCTATAGAAATAGTTCAAGTAGTTCTCACGAAATAAGGTATAGCAGCGTAAGGTATACTCTTCACCGCTGCATTGGAACATGTCTTCAAGCTCTTGAACTGGACCGGATTCGGCATCAACATCAATGGCGAATACATCACTCACCTTCGATATACCGTCGACATCGTAGTCATGGCAGAATCGCTGGAGGACCTTGGCACCATGCTCAATGATCTCAGCAGGGTTTCCCGACTAGTGGGTCTCAAAATGAACATGGACAAGACGAAAGTCCATGTCATTTCAGCACGGGTCCTAGTCGGGAGTGCGCTTCTCGAAGTTGTCAACCACTATGTCTACCTGGGACAAACAGTCCAGTTAGGTAGGCACAACTTCGAGAAAGAGGTCAATCTACGAATCCAACTCGGCTGGGCAGCGTTCGGGAAGCTAAGGAAGATCTTCTCGTCCAATATTCCGCAGTGTTTGAAAACGAAGGTCTACGACCAGTGTGTGTTACCAGTGATAACATACGGAACAGAGACGTGGTCTCTGAATGTTGGCCTCGTTTCAAGGCTCAAAGTCAGTCAGCGGGCCATGGAGCGGGCTATGCTTGATATGTCCCTAACTAATCAAATCCGGAATACGGAGATCCGTAGGAGAACGAGAGTGACCGACATAGCCCGCCGGGTTGCCATGCTGAAGTGGCAATGGGCAGGCCACATCGCTCGACGAACCGACAACCGTTATGGAAGAAGGGTTCTCGAGTGGCGACCACATATCGGACGGCGCAGCGTAGGACGGCCCCCCACCAGGTGGACCGACGATCTGGTCAAAGCCGCGGGGAGCCGTTGGATGCGGTCAGCACAGGACCGCTCGTTGTGGCGTTCTCTTGAGAAGGCCTATGTCCAGCAGTGGACGTAGAAAGGCTGATGGATGGATGGATGAAGGTATAGCGTAGCGCTGGTTTTAGTGTCGAGTCGAGCGTAAATATTCACTATTTTTTTGTTTATTTAATAACAATTAAACCACATCGAATCAGACTGAAAAGTGATAGGGCTCTATTCGTAATCATACTAATTCGTAAAAGAAAGAAAAAGACTCGATTAGTAAAGTATTGTGGTCGTTATCGTGTTAACATACATTACCTACAACAAACGGACGTCCAAGACAGAACTTTTTCAAACAGTTTTTTAACTAGTTTAAATTACAAAAATGGCATCAAAAATATCATGAGTGTTAAAAATAGTGTTTTTGTTGATATGTGTGTGTATATATTATTTTACAAGTGCAAATATGATAAATAGAGACATTTTAAGTTAGAAAAATCTGTTTTTCTGCGTGAAGCGAGAATAGTACACACCTCAACGCTTCGCTTATGAGGCGTGCAATAATAAACCAACGGACTTATTGGAGGCACATAAACACTTGTTCTCCACTTATGTTGGTATTGGTCTGGTGCGTGGGCCGTTCTCCACAACTGCACATCGGAGTGCGTGTTTTATGTGTGGGTGGGTGTGAATCTGTCACTCGATCCACCCCAGCTTATGAAAGAATGCCAACGGCCCCTTGTTATTACTGGTGATCTCACAAAGAGAACTTGGGCTACCAAAGCATTTGGTCCTGTATTTGGCGTCTTTCGAGCAGTGCTGCAACATATGGACCACTGTTCTCTATTTATATATACAGACTTAATTTAGTATAAAGTTAATATTCTACCCACATTTGTCTGTTTGTCTGCTTTCTTCTTCTAAACCACGCAATGGATTTTGAAACCGTTTCGCTTAGACAATTTTACCATATTTATTTTTTTCTTTTAAGAAGATAAATAAAATGTTTTTTTAATAAAGTTGTATTGCGGCATGCACCTTCAGATATAGTTTAAAATATTATAAAACAAGAGTTGTAGTACTCAATCTAGACTCAGAAATCCTAAAGATATTTGCACTAGTCAATTGCGTCTGTACGAAGCGAGGGGCAAAAAGCGCGCGTTATCATTGGTCCTAAATAAAATCTAGAATTTCAAAATGTTAAAGTAGATTTTGCATAAGTAGTAACTTGGAAATTATTTGTCTGCAAGGACTTTTGGGACAAGTAATAGGGAAACCATATAATGGAGAAAATACTCTGTACAAAACTGATACCTAGGTTTTTTCATACTCCTTGGGTAGTAAGCATATGGCTACCTGATGGTAAACGGTTACTGTAGCTTATAGCAACACCAGAGGCATCACTGGCGCGTCGCTATCTCCAAGGAAAGGGTTAATAAGGGGTATATGATGGATAATAAGGAGAGGATAGGGAGGGGCTATGGGCCTCCAGCACTCACTCACCATATGAAAGACAGGGACAGGAGTACCTATCATGCTGATCTTCTGTGAGAGTGTTCATGCTGAGATAAGTATGGCTCTACCACTAAAACTGGTGCTCAAATGATCAAGTATTTCTTATTACAATGGTCTAGCATATCTAATGGCCTGGACATGATTTTTGACATAGCGGTGCATGGGGTAGAGAGGTATCCATGCCACATATTACTCAATATTCATAAGGCACAGCTGGTGACGGGTGATGGACTTATCTATACTATTATAAAGTTGTAACAGAGCTATGTCTGTACATTTAAGATATTTGAGAAAAAATGGCATGTCTAAAGTAAACACAAAACGATTTTTTTTAGATAGTTACTCTGTTTATCTGTTTGTTCGTTCGCGCATCATGTAAAAACTACTGAACGGATTTTGATGCAACTTTTTTTATTTAATAGCTCTTGACTAGACTTGAAAAATAGTATACATTTTATCCCGTCACTATATCGGGAACATGAGATATAACCTAAAAACTCGCTTTTGGTTGCGGCGGAGCTGCAGGCTATTAAAATTATGTTTTCGATTCTTTATTGCAGGCTGCACAAATATGAAAATGCTGCCACGGATGGCGGCAGCATTTACATCAGAAGCATCGAGTAAACCCAAGACTGCAATAATCATGTTGAATATGGGAGGACCAGAGACTACAGATCAGGTATTTTTATAATTTATGGTTACTATAAGATTTCCATATCCTTGTAGTACAGGTACAGACGCACTCATGGCTAGATTAGATGCCGACCCCCGCGCCAAGCGTTCTGGGTTTGATTCCCATAAAGGACAATACTTTTTGTGATCCACAAATGATTGTTCAGGGGGTTAGATTCGCCGGCGGACCACCGCAGGAATGTAACATGGTTCCAGTGGCCCGCCAATAAAGGCGTAGAGACAGCACACGGCGGGTTTCTTTAGTAGATTGTGTCTCACTCTCTCAGACATTGTGATTAGTTGAGAGATCACCATAGCACACGGCGGGTTTCTTTAGTGGGTGAGGGCCCCACACTACCCTGTTCGTTGCCCCGAACGACGGGGTGTGCGGTTAGAAAAATTTTTCCCCGCCTTAACAAAAAAAAGGGGGGGGTAGATTGTGTCTCACTCTCTCAGACATTGTGAAGAGTTGAGAGATCACTGTGATTATGTGAAATTGAGCTGTTAATTTTTTTTAGTGCAGGGTGCTGCATTTTCTAAATAAAATGTCACAATTAAAAAATTTGGTCGGTGTTAAGCCACAGCCCCATCGCTGCCCACGGAGAGGCTTCCACTATTTATCTCACGAACACGCTACGTACGGATAACGTAATTGCTACACGCGTAGCTCACCCGTTGTCCTAGGTAAGCGACAAACGCGTTAATACTACGCGACGCGACGCGACACGAAAATATCAAATAGAGGTTGTATGTACTTATGGCCTACGTTGTCCCCTAATTTGAATGCGTCGCAAAGCGGTTAAAGTATTAGCCGAAATACGTCGCATCGTGTAGTATCGCGTCGCGTCGCTTACCTAGGACAACGGGTCACGCTGTAACGCTACGGTACACGAAAAGTTCCACAAGGTGTTCAAAACTGTGCTGCGCTACAGTTGTAGACGAGGCTACCATTTACACACTTGCCCTCGGCCTGTCTCGGGGTGTCTCGACGAATGTGTACAGCCGCAGTAACGTATTTTGAACTACGGACGAATTCGCGGGCTAGAATAAAGTGGAATATAGCATGGGAAAACATTGTCTATATCTTTTTTTTTATCTGTATTTTTAGCACTTGATGTCAATTGATGCTGAGCATGTGTTCAGCAGACATTTGTCTTTACGACCCATACACGTGATGTGTAGGTTGGGAATGGCCTTTGGTCAGTTTTTTTTTTATTGCATTTAGTGGCAGACGAGCCACGGCCCATCTGATGGTAAATGGTAACCGTCGCTCATGGACTCAATACCGAGAGTATTGTCAAGCCGCCGCTCACCATTTCATTTCACAGATATGAAATGAAAGAATAAACGGCTATCTCCTGCTACAACCAAAACGCAACGATGTGCTTCATGGCCGGTCACATGGGAGATGGTGGTACTAACCCGCTCGGGCCCGATACCAAGTGAGTACTCCCACTTGGTACCCAGCCCTACCACCAGTCATGCAATGGATGATAATTACTTACTTCTCTTAGTCGCCTCATACGACACCCATGGGAAAGAATGGGGTGGTGACAATTGTATTCTTAGTCCGTCACCACACGGACGAAGTCTCAGTGCGATGGCTTATCGGTTAGAGCACTTCCCCGGATTGGAAGGGAAGCAGGTTCAATTCCCGCTCGCACTAAATTTCTCTTTTTGCACATTTCACAAATAATTTATTCTTTAAAGTAGCTGAGCAATGAGCATGTCAAGGGTTACCCCGGCTGTACACACTCGTCTATTTGTCTCGCGAACCTCTCGTACACTCTCGTCTCGTAGAGGTTCAACACGAGAGCACACTATCTACACACTCGTTGTATCAATGGAACTTCAGATGCCCGTCGCGATGGACGTGGAAAAAACAATTGCGGCGTTTATTTTTTTTTATTAGTTATTGTAATTTTTTAATCATTTACCATAAAAAAAATATATTAAACCATGGCGAAAAGGAACTTTTTAACTATTCAACGGGAATATATATATTTTTTTTGAAACATTCAACGGGGATATCAAATTCGTTGCTTATCCGCAACCAAGCGTCGTGTAATAGTTGCTTATCCTTGTGCCTGACATTCTTAGGATTCCATAATAGTGCTTGCCTTTGGTAGGCTTTTAATAAGCGTTAGACCACATCGTTGTCGCACGCAGAAAGCACGTCTTTACGCGAACGCAGTTGGCGGGCAACAAAGCAAACGAGTGTGTACAGGCGCGCTCTCGTTTTCATCGTGAGACTCACCGTGACCCTTTGACTCGTGCACGAAAAACCGACACGCTTCCGAGACATAGCGAGAGCCCTGAGACGAGACGAGGCTACCATGTACACACTCGCCCTCGGTCTGTCTCGTTGTGTCTCGACAAGTGTGTACAGCCGGCTTTTAAAATACTGATCAAAAATGTTTAAAAAGTCGCGCCATCAAATAGTATGAATTTTAATTGCAAAATTTTATCGCGAGACTCGCCGAGACCCTTTGACTCGTGCACAAAAAACCGACACGCTTCCGAGACATGGCGAGAGCCCCGAGACGAGACGAGGCTACCATGTACACACTTGCCCTCGGCCTGTCTCGTTGTGTCTCGACAAGTGTGTACAGCCGGCTTTTAAAATACAGATCAAAAATGTTTAAAAAATCGCGCCATCAATTAGTATGAATTTTAATTGCAAAATTAAACTTACTGTATTGGATTAATGCATGTAAATGCATCCGATAGGTGGCGTGGGTCGTAAAGACAAATGTGATGTGGAGTTTGGGAATGGCCATTGTCCAGTGCGATGGCTTAGCGGTTAGAGCACTTCCTCGGATTGGAAGGGACGCAGGTTCCATTCCCGCTCGAACTAGTTCTCTTTTTGCACATTTCACAAATATTTCATTCTTTATTGTCTATATCTGTTGCATAAATGGTTTGTTAATGTTTTTAAATGCTTTAAGACTTTGTCTGAAGCTATAAATTAATTTAATGTTTATGTAGATAATAAAGTTAAATGTTAATTGGCGGATGACTCAGTCTTACAATGTATGTGATATAGTTTTGTTGTTATTCCTTAAGAAGCTGGTGGTACCATGACCTGTCTGATAGTTACTGGTCACTCGCTCACTGACCTAGAGGTTGAGCTCCAGTGTAATAGTAGTTTGGCTGTGCCCTTTTTGATGTGAAACATCTAATGTAGAGGGAGGGTAAAATCGGCTGTTAGCATGGTGACAATTTTGTTATTTTTAACGACATCTGTTAACAAAAGGATGTAACTAGGAAGTATAACATCAATCAATAAACTTTAAATTCGTCGATGGACAGAAAGACGGTGCTTACCAAGAATTATATAAGACTCAAACAATGCCGCGGGCAAAAGCTAGTTATGATTTTGGGTTATATCTCAGGTTTCCGATATAGTAGCGGGATAAAATTTATACCAGTTGTTAAGTCTAATCAAGGGCTATCAAACAAAAAAAGTTGCATCAATATCCGTTCTGTAGTTTTTGCGTGATGCGCGAACAAACAAACATATAAACAGACAAAAAATCTAAAATAAATTGTTTTGTGTTTAGACACGCCCATATAGCCTATTACACTCATTTTTTCTCAAATATCTTAAATGTACAGACACAGCTCTGTTACAGCTTTATAATTAGTATAGATAATAGTATATATTAACATTTTCATATAATTAACCTCTATTTGACGGTACGGTTGTGTTTAATATTGTTCATAGTAAATAATTAAAAAGTGGTGCACAAAGTATATGTTTACTCTGTTTTTGCGTCGTAATACATGGGAGACATTAATGTGGATGGGTTTTACTGTTTATAAGCTGAAAGGTACTGTAAAATCACGTTTAAACTACACAAATAACAGTGTGTTAATTTCCGCATACCCGCAAATTATTTTGTTGGGGCCTTTATTAGTGTGCATTTATAACTATCCATTGCTTACATTGCAATCGGAAACTTTATTTGTGTGCGGTTTATTTAAATCACTAAAAGCTAATAATGGTGCAGTGTTTGGAATGCAAACAACACATTCTGGTTACCCATAAACGCATTAAGTGTAGCAACCAAAGTTGCCACAATCATTACCATCAAGAATGTGTTAAGTATAACGAGTCGATCACCTCTCGTAATAAGTGGATATGCCCTATTTGTGCAACCGTTCGACACGTGGTTGACGAAGCTAATAAGAGTGGCGGGAATAAGCAGATTTCGCCTTGCAGCACTGCATCTCCTGTTAGTAATGAAAATGCAATTTTGACTGAAATTCGTAATTTACGTCAAGAAATGCTCGAAAAGTTTGACACCCAGCAGTCTGTTTTTGATAAAATTAACTCGATGCTATCTATGGTACAAAGGGACATGAGTGAGCTGGGCATTAAGTATACCGCTTTGAGACAGGAATTTCATGAAGGGATGAGTGCTGTACGCTTTTTGTCTGATTGTCATGACGACCAACTAAAGCTAAATGAAAAACTGAACAATACTGTATCGGAACTGCTTCATAAGAATAATTCTCTACAAGTAAGGATATCTGAATTGGATGCCAAGATTACCAACCTGGAGCAGTATGCGAGGGACTCTAATGTTGAAATACAAGGAATACCAGAGCGCAAAAACGAAAACCTTTTAAATATTATTATTGAGGAACTCGCTAAAACTGTGTCATACAATTTAAATGAGCATGAAATCATGGCATTCCATAGAGTAGCTAAATTAAATCCTGAGTCTAAACGTCCTCGCAACATTGTGTTGAAACTAAATAGCCAGCGTACGCGTGATAATTTACTGGCAACTGTAAAATTATTTAATAATGCCAACAGTGCATCTAAACTTAATACTACTCATATAGGATTTTCTGGAGATGCGCAGGCTGTTTATGTGACTGAACATCTGTCCCCCGAAAATAAAAAACTTCATGCTGCAACAAGAATAGCTGCTAAAGAAAAGGGCTACAAGTTTGTTTGGATACGCAACGGACGTATCTTTGTGAGAAAAGAAGTAACTGCCAATCAGAAAATCATTAAAAACATAGATTGTCTCCGTAATTTGTAATCGTCACAGACAATTTTACATTTCTAAGGATGTTATTATCACATTTTGCTATCCCTATTCGCATTAAATATTTTTTATCAAAACATTAGAGGCTTGAGAACCAAAACGGAAGATTTTTATCTATCAGTATTAAAACATAACTACGACATAATAATAATTACAGAGTCTTGGTTAAATGATTCAGTATTTGATTACTAATTATTTGATCATCGATATAACGTATTTAGGCGCGATAAATCAACTTCCTCTTCGTATATAACTAGAAAAGATGGCGGAGGTGTCATGATTGGAGTTTTAAAATTATATGAAGTACTGCGTATAAATGAATGGGAGACAACTTGTGAGGATTTGTGGATTACCTTAAGAATTGGTCAAACAATTATAAATATATGTGCTGTTTATACACCACCTCCAACTAATTCAGTTTATGTTGATTCGTTTTTAAATAACCTTTCTAAAATATTTCATAACAATGTCCGAGGTAGAAGCAGAGCTGTGTCAGAACCTCTTTTTTTGATTATAGGAGATTTCAATATGGGATAAATTCAATGGCAAAAGGATTCAAGTGTATGTTATTTAACTCCAACATCGCCTAATAACAGTAATTTAATTAATAATTTCCTGGATTCTGTAGCATTTTGCGGTCTTAAACAATATAACAGTATTTGTAATATAAGTAATAACAGAATACTTGATTTGGTATTTCATAATGATTTAGCTCATGTTAACGTCAGCTCTGCCACTAGTTTTTCAATGATAGCTGATTCATATCACCCACCCTTGAAGATTGTGATAACAAAACCTGCTGAGCAATTTATGAAGCCTTGTTCTATATCAAACTATAACTATCACAAAAGTAATTATGAAGCTATAAATTATGATTTATCACGTATTAGTTGGTCTTCAATTTTCGAGCAGTCTCCTACAGTAGACCATATGCTGGATGCATTTTATAGTACTTTAGATCCAATCATTAATAAACATACACCACGTTGTAAGCCACGTGTTTGCAACTATCCAGTATGGTTTAATCGTCAATTAATAAAAGCATTAAAAGAAAAACGCAAATATCATTCAAGATATAAAAAATATGCCAATTTAATGGATAAAATTCAATATGATATTCCTAGAAAACGTTGTGACAAATTAATAGTTGATTGTTATTCCAAATTTAAAGATCAAGCAGCGGAACATTTAAGGCTTAGGCCAAGGTATTATTGGAAAATTTTCAATAACACTAAGTCAAACTCAACTTCATTACCTAATAAAATGTATTTAGATACGGAAATGGCTACAGGGGGGCAGGAAATCAGTGATCTATTTTCTAAACATTTTCATAGCGTATATCGATACATAAATAGCAATGTAAATATAAGTACTGAATCAGTTTTGAGCAGACATGCTAGCCTTTCAAATGGTGGTCCTTACAGTAATTGTTTAGTAATAGAGCGTCATGTATTCAATAAATTAAGGACATTAGATATATATAAAGGACCAGGTCCAGACTTAATTCCACCTATTTTTCTAAAAAGCTGTGCTTTTAACTTAAGTAAACCACTAACTATGATATATAATAGGTCATTAAAGTCGGGCACTTTCCCAAAAAGGTGGAAACTAGCCTATCTAACTCCAATTCATAAAAGTGGTAGGTTGGATGATATAGGAAATTATCGTCCAATCTCCATTTTATCCGCATTTGGTAAAGTACTGGAATCCATTGTTAATGAAACACTTGTTGAGCATTTCAAGCAGCTGCTTACATCAAAGCAGCATGGATTCTTACCACGTAAATCCACTTGCACTAACTTAGTGAACTACGCGTGTGACATTGTAGATGCTATGGATGAAGGAGCTGTACACGCTGTTTACACGGATTTTAAAAAGGCATTCGACATGGTTAACCACAGCCGTCTTTTGATGAAACTTGCAGATTCTGGTATACATGGATCTTTGTTGAGATGGTGTGAGTCATATATACGTAACCGCTCACAAATGGTGCATATTCGTGGGTTTAAGTCTATTGTGCGTGATGTACCTTCCGGAGTACCACAAGGTTCTCACCTTGGGCCACTTCTATTCATCGTTTATATTAACGATATAGAACATGTAATCAAGTCAAAATTTCAATTATATGCTGATGATTTGAAAATTTATCGTTTAATTAATAGTGTATCTGATATTAATATTTTACAATATCTTTGTTGAGATGGTGTGAGTCATATATACGTAACCGCTCACAAATGGTGCATATTCGTGGGTTTAAGTCTATTGTGCGTGATGTACCTTCCGGAGTACCACAAGGTTCTCACCTTGGGCCACTTCTATTCATCGTTTATATTAACGATATAGAACATGTAATCAAGTCAAAATTTCAATTATATGCTGATGATTTGAAAATTTATCGTTTAATTAATAGTGTATCTGATATTAATATTTTACAATCAGATATAGACGGCATATTTAAATAGTGCACCCAAAATAATATGAGTTTGAATTTTGAAAAATGTTACCATATAAAATTCACCAAGAAAAAACAACCATACACAGCTATTTTTACTATAAATAATGTTCCTATAACAGAAGTAACGACTATACGAGATCTTGGGATTATTTTTGATAGTTTTATGAGTTTTAGGCCTCATATTGATCATATCACAAATAAAGCATCTCGATTAGCTGGTTTTATAAATAGACAGTTAAAAATATTTAAAGAACCACGTCTAACAATATTAGTATTTAACTCATTAGTACGTGGCATTTTGGAATATTGCAGCACTGTATGGAACCCAGTTTACCAAGTCCATATTGATAGGATTGAGCGTATACAAAAGCGTTTTCTTTACCATCTTGCATATACCAACAATATGTTCCAACAAATAAAAACATATAATAAAAGACTTTCATTTTTCAATATTGAATCCTTAAAGAAAAGAAGGAAAATAGCGGATATCGTGTTTTTGTTCAAATTAATTCATTTTAAAATTGATGCTCCTAATATTCTTGAACGAGTGAGTTTTGTTTTACCGCGTCAGGGTAGTAGACTGCGTAATCGGAAGACTTTTTACTTAAGTAATTATAAAACAAATCTTGGCCAGCATTCTCCAATTTATCGTATGAGTTCTTTCTCAAACGGTATTAGGAATGACATTGACATATACGGAAATGGTTCTCTAGTCTCCTTTAAAAAATCTCTCAAAATTGTTCTGGAATGAAAGACAACTAGAATTAATGTTATTGTTTAAATTCAAATCTTAAATTGTTTAATTTAATTTTTTTTGTTGTAGCGGCAGCGGTGAGGGGTTGATGAACCCAAGATGATGGATGAAAGGTGATGATGAGTTTCGAAGATATTGTTGGTTGAGAAATAAAAGATGCGTTAAGTTCACAATCAAAATTGCATGTCATGTCCGTTAAGTAAAATGTACATAGCTCAAGGAGAGGGGGTGCGGGTACAATTATTTAAACTTAACCAATCGCGACCGATAGAAAAAGATATGGCGTTACGTTTAGTTTAATTTCTTGTCGCGAGATGTCGAAAGCGTATTGAATATATGTTGATGGAGTGAGAAGTATGAACATGCCCCCGGCCTTGGAAGCAGTGGCTTTCAATGGTCTTCCGCCGGTGTATCAGTGTCGACCACATCTTGGAGAAGAGGACAAATCTTGGCGAATGCGCGCCTCACTACGCCCGATGACGTCTGTATATCGGCCACCCGGGATATGCCATCCTTTCCTGGGATCGTGTGAAGGACACGACCCAAATGCCACTTCAACGGTGGGAGGTTATTGTCCTTAATAATCACTAAGGAGTTTGGCTTGAGCTCGTCCTTATTCGTCGTCCACTTTGTCCGTACCTGCAGCTCTGAGATGTATTCCTTCGCCCATCGGTTCCAAAAATGTTGGCGAAGTTGTTCCACCCTCTGGTACCGCTGGAGACGACTCGCTGGAACATCACGCAGGTCATCGCAGGCTGGGGCAGTTAGTGATCGGCCAATTAAGAAATGACCTGGAGTGAGCGGGGAAAAGTCCTGTGGATCGGAAGAAAGAGGGGACAGAGGTCGGGAATTTAATACGACTTCTATTTGAGCCAGTACTGTGCTGTACTCTTCAAACGTAAGGTGCGCGTTCCCTATCACACGACGGATATGGTATTTACTCGACTTTCCTCCCGCCTCCCACAGACCACCAAAATGCGGGGAATAAGGGGGAATAAAATGAAATTTAATATTTTCACTAGTTGCGAATTCTAAAATATCTAAACTACAAGTATTTAAAAATTTTGAAAATTCCTTCATAAGTCCCACAAAGTTGCGACCGTTATCCGAATAAATCTCTGCAGGTTTACCGCGGCGTGAAATGAATCTTTTTAATGTTAATAAATATGCTTCACTGGAGAGGTCACTGACTAGTTCCAAGTGTATCGCGCGTGTCACGAAGCAAACAAATAAACAGATGTAGCTTTTAATAAGTCTAGCTCCCCTACCCTTGCGGTTCAGAATGAGCACTGGCCCAGCATAGTCCACCCCACACCTAACAAATGGAAGACTAGGTGTAACTCTTTCTCTAGGTAAGTTACCCATCATAGGAGAAAGCGTCTTACCTCTAATGCGTGTACAGGTAACACAACTGTGTACTACCTGGCGAGCTAAGTTCCTGCCTCCCACAGGCCACTATGATTCGCGTAAATGAAAAGGTAATGCCTGTGGAGCAGCGTGGAGAAGCTGAGTGTGCTCATGGCGAAATAATAAAGTAGCAAAATAATGTTTACTTGAAATTAAAATAGGATGTTTTTTACCGTAAATGAATTCATTGGAATTAACTAAACGGCCACCCACGCGCATTAATTTGTAGTCATCTAGGAATAAATTTAATTTAGATAAACAACCTTTATTTTTAATAGTCCCGTTATCAGACAACGCCTTATATTCAGTCGGATAAGATTCGATTTGGCATAATCGGGTTAATGTTTTATTAGCGTAGTCTAACTCATCCACACTAAGGCCGCCTGTACGCTTATTTGTTTTGTATCGACTATTATGAATGAAACGCAACATAAAGGCAGCTGCACGCCTTATACGCTTAAATTGGGAAAACCGATGGAATGGGAACAAAGACAATTCACTATAATCTTTAGCTATGACCGCTGTGACGCATGACTTAATCTCAGGTAACTCGCGATGTTTGAATGAGTCTGAACTTCTGTGATCGTCTATTGAAAAATTAGGGTTTCGAAGGAATTCAGGACCCTCCCACCACAAGGTAGAAGATGAAAGTTCTTCTAAACGAACACCCCGTGATGCTAGGTCAGCGGGATTATTTTCACCACTGACGTGACGCCACAGAACCTCAGGTGTCAGATCATGTATTTCCGCAACTCTATTTTGGACAAACGTTTTAAGTTGGTTCGGCCTCATGTGTAGCCAGCCTAAGACTATCGTGGAATCGGTCCAAAATACGACGTTATTAAACTTACAGCGTAATGAGTTACGTACCTTGTCATACAGACGAGCTCCTAATAACCCCCCACAAAGTTCAAGACGTGGGATACTTACGGGTTTCAACGGCGCGACCTTTGTTTTTGAAAATAGTAATCTAACCGATACCGTTAGATCAGTGTTAACTGTGCGAACATAAATGCACGCGCCGTACGCCGACTGAGATGCATCGCTAAAAACATGCAGTTCGATATACATAGGCTGCGTACCTATAACATGGCGTGGAATACGCACTGTGTTCAGCGCTTGCAATGATATAACAAACTGGTTCCACGCGCGCGCCGTGCTATCATGTACATTGTCATCCCAACCTAGTTTTAATAACCATAATTGTTGTAAAAGTACTTTGACTACAATTATGACGGGACTTAACAAGCCGAGAGGGTCAAAAATTTGCGAAATGCTTGATAAAATAGACCTCTTAGTAATTGGTTTGTTTTTATCAATATTAATATGTGAATTAAAATAAAAGTTGTCGTTTGCATTGTGCCAGCTTATACCTAAGGTTTTAGAACTAACATTTTGATCTAAACTTAATGGTTTAAATTGACTAAAACAATGACTGTCATCATCGCGTTTAAAATTAAATATCCATTTTCTGAGTGGAAAACAGCCTGATTGTAACGTTTTCTGGGTTTCATCACATAAATCTAATAATTTAATTTTATCATCTAAACCCGTAATGTAGTCGTCAACGTAAAAGTCCTCGTTTATGGCCCGAGAAACATCAGGATTAGGAGATTCAAACGCTAATTGTTTTAGGCACCTAACACTAAGAAAAGGCGCGGAAGCCGTTCCGTACGTCACAGTATTTAATTCATAAATACCTAACGGCTTTGACGGATGATTACGCCACAGAATCATTTGCAAGCTACGCTGACCCTCATCTACTAAGCATTGCCGGTACATCTTCTCCACGTCTGCGCATGCTACGTACTTGTGCTGCCTAAAGCGGAGAAGAATGGCAACGAGATCACCCTGTATAGGAGGGCCAACTAGTTGCAAATCATTAAGTGACTTACCGGAGCTCGATGGTGCGCTTGCATCAAATACCACGCGCAACTTGGTGGTGGTGCTGAGCTCGCGGAACACGCCATGATGCGGCATAAAATAGCACGGGGATTGAAAAGAATCTACCTGTGTCATATGGCCTAGACTAATGTACTCTTGCATAAAATTAACATAAAGACGATTATATTCTGGCGAACGTTGCAATCGTTTTTCTAATGCAAAAAATCGACGTTCTGCCTGGGTATAAGAATCTCCCAAAGTGTCAGGTGACTGACGAAGTGGAATGTGCACGCAGAATCGTCCCTCACTATTGCGTGTAGTGGTGCCAATAAAATGATCCTCGCATGCACGTTCTTCCTCAGTCTGCGCGTCTCTGACCTTAGGCAGCTCCTCAATCTCCCAGAACAGTCGAAGTTGCGTATCTAATGAATTAATAATATTACAATGAATCGGCGTATTTTTGCGTGAATAATTAATAATAGGTCCGGAAATAATCCAGCCTAGTTTTGTGTTTTGTAGATATGGACCACTAGACAAACGAATCTTTCCGTCTTCTAACAGATCCCAGAACCTATCTGCGCCAATTAAAATGTCGATGGTTTTATATTCTAAAAATTCCGGATCGGCCAGCCGTATGTTGTCTGGAATATAGACTTGCGCGCTTAGTTTACATACAGCAGGCATCGAAGCCGTGATCTTAGATAGAACATAACAATAAATGCGCGTAGAAAATGAATTATTGGTGTAGGATTTGATATCGATGTTACAAGCTTGCAAACAATGTACTACCGAATCACCTACGCCTCGAACTTCGTTTGTGGACTGTAATAATGGTACTTTTAATAATTGACATAGTGATTTAGAGATGAAACAGCGCTGGCTTCCATTATCAAGGAGCGCACGCGCTTTATGATATGTACCGTTTACATCGGCTACCTCAATTATAGCTGTTGACAATAACACGGATTGCACACCTATAGATCTAGTAGACTGTGTTTGCATGTGTGCCTTGTTTACCTGGATAGGAAGGGCGGATCCCGAGGAGGTTGGTACGGCCGCGGGGAGAGGTGCAAGCGCATCACTCGCATTCGCACTCAACACCTCAGTGTTTGTTGTAGAATGGCATGCGACTGAACTATTTGCGTTATCATTATGTAGTAATGAGTTATGTTTTTGACTACAACGTCTACACGGCCCATACCTACAGTTACTTACCGAGTGTCCCGATTGTAAACAATTCTCACATAAGTTGTGCTCGCGTACAAGTTTAAGCTTTAAATCTAAATCACTATCGATAAACTTTTTGCACGTATACAGTGGGTGATTTGCATTGCATTTTACACATGATAACTTACCGCGTTGTTGTTTATCGTTCGTTTTACTCGGCCCGCTGGATACATTGCAGTGTGATATGTTGCGAGATTTTGTGTGTTGTTTTTGATTATTAGTGTTTTGTGCGTCTTTACAATATGAACGCTGCAATACCTCCAGCATGTCCGCTCGGTTACGAAGAAAATTAATTAAATCTTCCACAGTTAATCGCGTGGGATTGTTATCAATCGGGTTAGGGAACAATGTGCATTTATGAGTCTCCCATTCCCTTTCAGTAACTTTATCTAGCTTCGACACTATAATAAAAATAATCAGAGTATCCCAGGTATCCGTAGGCTCACCTAGGATCTTAAGTGCACGTACATTTTTTAGAAATGTGTCAATTAATGTTCTGATCAAAGAAGGTGACTCTTTAGTTAATGCGGGTACAGTAAACAAAGCTTTTACGTGATTGTGGACTAAAAGTCTGCAATTATTATATCGGTTGAGCAACAACTCCCATGCAACCTGATAGTTATTAGACGAAAATTCTATGGAATGTATGACTAGTTCGGCATTACCTTTTAGGGACGATTTGAGATAGTGGAACTTTTGAATGTTAGAAATGTCTTTAGAATTATGAACGAGTGAGGTAAATGAGTCTCTGAACTCCAGCCATTGCTCATACGATCCATCAAACGTAGGCATAGATATGGTAGGTAGTTTAATATTAGTATGACTATGACATGACTTGGAGCAATCGGTAACCTCATCAGCATTGAGCATAAATTCGGCACGAGATATTAAACTATAATAATTATCTTCAAATAGTTCTCGCTGATTTAATTGTTCACCTAACTCACTATCGGAAACCCTTTCCTCTATTTTAGTTTGAATGTCGTTAAATTCAGAAAATAAACTAGAACATCCTTGAATTCTTAACTTTAAATCAATGCGTTTTTGATTGGGAAAATGTTGATCATCCTTTATAGACTCTAAATAATTATTAAATTTGGTAAGCCTGCCCTTAATTATACCACGTTTCCTAACCAAATCACGAACTACCTCACTACTTTCTACACCTAGCAAAATGGGAGATTTATCCCGTGATTTAGCGGATTCAATAGGCATTTTGGTGGTCAGTGAAAAGAGGAGTACTCACGGTTTTATGATCCAATCAGACCACACTGATGCTAGCAACGTCACCAGATTTGTAAGACTGGAAATTGCGATATTCCGAGAATACGATGCAGCAATTCACTGAAATTGAAAGCACAGGCACAATATAGCACCAATAGAACAGGAGGTGATGGAAAAGAGAAGGATTGGCCCCACCGATTTGCGTGTAATTTTCGATGAAACGCCAACAAACTTCAGTTCCAGTGCGCTTGGCCTCCGTTGGTTCGTTTGGCAGCTTATTTCTTCGAAACTCGTCCGAATATATGCGATATTTGCGTTTTCTTCTCAAACCGCCGCGTGCAAAGATCCACGATCCACAGGTCGCTCGTCGACTTTGTTCAATTATCCGGCTCGAAGGACCAAAATGTAGCGGCAGCGGTGAGGGGTTGATGAACCCAAGATGATGGATGAAAGGTGATGATGAGTTTCGAAGATATTGTTGGTTGAGAAATAAAAGATGCGTTAAGTTCACAATCAAAATTGCATGTCATGTCCGTTAAGTAAAATGTACATAGCTCAAGGAGAGGGGGTGCGGGTACAATTATTTAAACTTAACCAATCGCGACCGATAGAAAAAGATATGGCGTTACGTTTAGTTTAATTTCTTGTCGCGAGATGTCGAAAGCGTATTGAATATATGTTGATGGAGTGAGAAGTATGAACATTTGTACTTTACACCTATTACCGTATTATGCATGTTGTGTTCGCATCTAGTAGGATATAATCTTAATGTCATATAGGTACATTTTATACACTGATTGTAAGCTCTATGATTGTATACAGTTTTGTGAAACTAATAAAAAAAAAAAATATATATATATATATATATTCACACTTACTTATAAGTTCATTGCCTTCATGTCCATTTCCGTTATTTTACACATGTCATAATTTTATACAAACACACATTGAAAAAGATATGTTCGGTTTATTTCTACTCATTATTTCTATAAAATAATTTCGATGTTTTCACATCTTTCAGACGTCCCGAGACGTCAAATTCTTTTTTCACAGCCCATTACTTTCCCACGATTGGACACACGATTGGGTTAGACGGAATCTCATATCTCACAATCGACTCAACTCGTTTGTGATTGGTAGAGAAACCGACGCGTGATTTCGCAATAATCTGTTGGCCAATCATGGCGATCTTTCAACCAATCACAGTGATCACGATACGATCGACATATGAGATATGAGATTCCGTCTAACCCCCCTGGTCTCCATGCTGACCCAGTGCGGGTTGGCAACTACAAAACGTCTCAGGCATATTTTCCTTCACCAAGCTGTGATAGGCTGCCTGATGCTGTATTATTGACAATAGACTCTAGCAAGGTTAGAGGCATCGCTCGCTTGTTACCAACCACAGGGAAAGGGATAGGAGATGGATAAGAAAGATAGCAGGTTTAACCATTCAAACAAAATTCGACAATAAGAATAATTTTATGCTTACCTATATACTATGCCAAGGCCTAGTACGTCCAGTCATGCATATCATGAAGATTATATCCTTAGTTTTCGGGACAACAAAACCTGGACTTCGTGTCCCTTTCTTACGTGCAAGCATTATTGTGATTAAAAAAAATAATCACATTTTCACCTTTATCACACCGAGAGACCATTCCTCCGATGATCGTGTGATGTAAGGATGTAACATCGCAGGAACGTGCGATGCGAATCAATGCGCAAGTTCTTGGGATGCGTCGTGGGAGCTCGTAGATTTTTACGATGCGACGTTGCATCGCAGTTTTGTGTACAAGCCCTAAGGGTAGAGAAAAGAGACTGAGAGGAAGAATTGTAGAGAGGAGATGAGGAGAAAAAGGAGGGGATGAGGAGATGTTTCTTGGCTGTGGCACTTTCACTCACCATTGGAAACACAACACTTTGAGTATTAATGGTTGCTTTACAACAATATTCTGTGAGAGGATGGTATTTCTCGGCCCATTCATGCTGGGAGACGCCAGACATACTTTGATCTCGATAAAGCATTATTTTAGAAGCTGTTTATTATTAGCTTATACATACATACACACGCCTGTTTCCTAGCGGGGTAGGCAGAGACAATAGATTTCCACTTGCAGCGATCCTTGCTCATCTTTTTTTACGTCATTCACTCTCATTATATTTCTCATAGGTACTTACATTACCAGCTCATGGCCCGTGTAATCACCGATAGTATTTTTAATTACAGGTCGGTGATTATTTACATCGTATAATGACAGACCGCGATATGATTCAACTGCCGGTGCAAAGTAGACTGGGGCCTTGGATAGCTTCAAGAAGAACAGAAGAGGTCCAGAAGAAATATCAGGAGATTGGCGGGGGTTCCCCTATACTGAAATGGACTAATAGACAGGGTCAGTAAGGATGTTGGTGATTTAAAAAATAAAATGCCATCGCCTGCATTACTTGCTTTACAACGTTGGGATTTATAGTGGCTACAATTAAGGTATTTTCCTAGCCTAATTGTACCGTTTGAATGTCAAGCAAGGTTAAGCAACTTTCACCTGGCATTAGATGGGTGACCAAATATGACGTTTATTTGTAATATTCTGTTCCCGTGTTTTGGAAGGTACATTAAGAGTTTTTTTTTTCTAAAGACGACGACACTGTCCGTGTGTTGACGGACTAAGAATACAAGTGTCACCACCCCATTCTTTCCCACGGGTGTCGTATGAGCGACTAAGGGAAGTAAGCAATTATCATCCATTGCATGACTGGGGGTAGGGCTGGGCACCAAGTGGGAGTACTCACTTGGTATCGGGCCCGAGCGGGTTGGTTGGACCACCATCTCCAGTGTGATCGGTCATGAAGCACATCGTTGCGTTTTGGCTGTAGCAGGAGATAGCCGTTTATTCTTTAATTTCATATCGGTGAAATGAAATCGTGAGCAGCGGCTTGACAGTACTCTCGGTATAGTTGAGTCCATGAGCGACGGTTACCATTTACCATCAGATGGACAGTGGCTCGTCTGCCACTACAGGCAATAAAAAAAAAACCCTGCACTAAGGAATAATCCTTATATCGCGGGGGACTTTACAAACATACAATTTTATGGACACAAAGTACACTCAGACACAGAACAACCATTTGTGGATCACACAAAGAGTTATGTGTGGGAATCGAACCAACAACACTCGGGCGAAGGCCGGTATCTATGTCTCCGTCATCTGTGCAGTCAATAGTAGCTAGTGATCAGCTAAAATCGAATGGATCGGAAGCCGATCTCAACAAAGTTGGATAATCCTGGATGATGATGAGACATTGTCCGCAGGTCACTTACTCACAAAGGCGCTTGATGAAATGTTACCACAAACAGCTCCTCACAAACACTACGTCGCATTCAGATATGTACCACCGTTCACAGAAGACACATTCCAGCAGATTGAACAGTAAGTTTTTAACAGACTTCAACAAAGTATACAACTACTACTTATCATCACGCCGTTTCCCTTGCGGGGTAGGCAGAGAGAACAGAGAGGCTCTATACTTGCATACATCTCGCGCTTCCTCAACTTTCATAATTCTCTTCATACACGCTCGCCGGTTTCGGAGACTCCTGGCTTCACCTTCCTTCAATACATGACCGATTTGGTCTAGGTAGGTGAGTCTCGGTCACCCCCTGTACCTACATCCTTCCACTTTCGCATTGTATATCTTCTTAACCAGTCGCTTGTCCGGCATTCTTTCCACATGTCCGAACCATCGGAGCATTCCCTTTCGCATCTTTACACCAATACTCTTTTTCAAAGTATAATGTTCTCAAAACTATATATCACTGAAAACTGTCAAGTCAGTGGGTCTAGCCAAGTTGCATTCTATGATCACTAACCCTAATAGAAAACTATTAAAATGTATGGAAATTTGACATCTCTAACGTTAAGTCACGTGACTTAGCGTTGTAGATATTGTTAAAGACTTAGATAAATATAGGTTCTTTATCTATGGTTAAAGATGTCAAATTCCCATACATTTTAATAGTTTTCTATTAGGGTTAGCGATCATAGAATGTAACTTGGCTAGACCCATTGACGTGTTCAATTTGATGCCCAGTCTGAGGTCGAAGTAAAGTAAAACATCGTGAGAAACTGCACACTTGAGAGATTCGACCGCCTGAGATGTCTGTCAACCCAAGTCCCTGCTTATCCTTTCCTTGTTATGTTTCTTCGCCACCTCCTATCCCTTTCCTTGGAGTAGGCGCGACTAATGCCTTTTTTATACTACGTGGGTGGCAAATTAGCCGACGCCCCACCTGATGGTAAGCGGTTACCGTAGCCTAGGCTATAGACGCTAGCAACACCAGAGACATCACTCGCATGTCACCATCTCCAAGGAAAGGGATAGGAGGTGGCAAGGATAGGATGAATACTAAGGAGATATTAGGAATAATAAGAAGAGGGTAAGGAGGGGTTCCGGCGCTCTCATTCACCATATGCAACACAATGGCAGGAGTAACTAGCGTTTTTTCACGCTGATAAAAATTATTATGCTATAAAATTATTAGCTGATAATAAAAATTATTATTATTATTATAATTGTTTTACAGAGACGGTGTCGAGAGAGCGGTTATTTTTTCACAATATCCTCAGTACAGTTGCGCTACCACGGGCTCCAGTTTGAACGCTATCGCTGATTTTTATAAAGGAAGGTTAGTATTTTTTTTCTTTATTTAAAGCTTTGGCAGAACTATCAGCCTAACAGAAAATTAAATCCAACATCATTGTTCTTTGATCACAGCTAAAATTAATTCATCAAACCAGTCCCAGTCGAAGTTATATAAAGTTAGTCATAGTCAAGTCAAAGTTACATCTACGAGGAGGGATCAAAAAGTAGTGAGAATGAGATAGAATATAATGACTGTTGAATACTTAATAATTTATTTTTCTACATAGTCTCCGAGTCTCTCTGCATACCGAGTCCAGCGCTTTTCTAAGGCTTCAATCCCTTTCAAAAAAATAAGTTTTGTCTTGGTCCTGCAAAAAGCTCTCCACGGCATCCATCACCTCGTTATCGTCTTCGTACCTGTTTCCTAAGTATTCTTTCAATTTGGGGAACAGATAAAAATCGCTAGGCGCCAGATCTGGTAAATAAGGGGGGTGGTCAACCAATTTGAGAAGCCAGCTTGCTGAATGGCAGCCATCGCAACTGCTGACCTGTGCGCGAGTGCGTTGTCGTGATGATACAGCACGCCACTTCGAAGTTTCCCTCTGCTTTTCTCTTTGATGGCATTCCTCAACTTGGGAACTAAAGCTGCATAATATTGGCCTGTAATAGTGGTTCCACGCTCCAGGTAATCAATCAACAATATCCCTTCTGACTCCCAAAATATTGAGGCCATAACCTTGCCAGCCGATGCCACGGTACGAAACTTCTTCGGGGTCGGTCATGATGGCCGTTTCCGTTGCGAAGATTGCTGTTTTGTCTTGGTATCAAAATGATGGACCCATGTTTCGTCCATTGTTACGAAACGAGACAAAAAGTTTTCAGAATCTTCTTGAAACTTGTCCAACAGTATCTTCAAAATGTCAAGTCGATTTTGTTTCTGACTATCGGTTAACATTCTCGGCACCCATTTTGCGGAGACTTTTCTCATATTCAAAGATTGTTTCAATATGGATTGAATACTTCCATATGAAATGCCCGTTTCTTGAATTAAGTATCGGATAGTAACTCTTCGATCGCTCAATACAATTTTCTTGACTTTCGCAACATTTTCTTGGGTGACTGACGTCGATGGACGGCCGCAACGATGTTCGTCTTCCGTGTTCGTTCTCCCTACTCGAAATTGAGAAGCCCACCTTGCAACAGTGGAATACGGCGGAGCAGACTCTCCTAATGTTGCCTCCAAATCGCAATGAATCTCTTGCGTCGTTAACTTTTTAAACAGAGGTATTTAATAACGGCTCGCACTTAGTTTTTCTCCATTTTCGAGAACACGTTCCGAAACGAAGCAAACAAATGACTACATTCAGAAAAAAATAAAAGAGAATCGAATATTTTTTTCTTTTATAATATTACAAATATGTATCTGAGCTATGCCTGCCAGTATTTATTTTTTTTCTTACCAAGGAGTATGTCGTTCTCACTACTTTTTGATCCCTCCTCGTAAGTAAAGCGGTGGCGAACTTACTGGAAGCTTTATGGAGTTTTGGAAGTAACACTACAAAACAAGTTATGCCTCTTCAAATAGTTAATAAGTAAAAAGCCGCCACTTTTACAGATTAATACTTGAATAAAGTTTAGGAAAATAATGCTGAGCAACGACATGATCTTCTTCATGTTTCCGCCAAAATACTCCAAAAACAAATTTGAATGTTAACCATAGACATATAATTATTACCTGTGGGTGTCGTACGACTAAAGAAGAAGTAATCAATTGTCATTCATTGCATTACTGGTCGTATGGTTGGGTACCAAACCACTGAAGTAGTGTCACAGATATTTTTATATATATTTTTAGCATTTGACATGCTTAGCACTATACATTAAACACAAAGTGAAAAATGTGAAATCGAAAATAACAGTCAGGAGCAGGATTTGAACCTGCATCTTCTGGATACCGTCCAGATGCTTTACCAATTCAGCCATCCTGACAATTGCTCCTGACTGCTAATTTCGATAACACATCATACTTAACGTCTTTGGGTGACGCCTGCGCCATCTGTCAGAAGTATTTTCATACATTATACCGACCAGGTAAACTTAATTTTACAATTAAGATTTTACCTAATAATGACGCAAAACCTTGAAATATTTAGATATTTTTATATATATTTTTAGCATTTGACATGCTTAGCACTATAGATTAAACACAAAGTGAAAAATGTGAAATCGAAAATAACAGTCAGGAGCAGGATTTGAACCTGCATCTTCTGGATACCGTCCAGATGCTTTACCAATTCAGCCATCCTGACAATTGCTCCTGACTGCTAATTTCGATAACACATCATACTTAACGTCTTTGGATGACGCCTGCGCCATCTGTCAGAAGTATTTTCATACATTATACCGACCAGGTAAACTTAATTTTACAATTAAGATTTTACCTAATAATGACGCAAACCCTTGAAATATTTAGATATTTTTATATATATTTTTAGCATTTGACATGCTTAGCACTCTAGATTAAACACAACGTGAAAAATGTGAAATCGAAAATAACAGTCAGGAGCAGGATTTGAACCTGCATCTTCTGGATACCGTCCAGATGCTTTACCAATTCAGCCATCCTGACAATTGCTCCTGACTGCTAATTTCGATAACACATCATACTTAACGTCTTTGGGTGACGCCTGCGCCATCTGTCGGAAGTATTTTCATACATTATACCGACCAGGTAAACTTAATTTTACAATTAAGATTTTACCTAATAATGACGCAAACCCTTGAAATATTTAGATATTTTTATATATATTTTTAGCATTTGACATGCTTAGCACTCTAGATTAAACACAACGTGAAAAATGTGAAATCGAAAATAACAGTCAGGAGCAGGATTTGAACCTGCATCTTCTGGATACCGTCCAGATGCTTTACCAATTCAGCCATCCTGACAATTGCTCCTGACTGCTAATTTCGATAACACATCATACTTAACGTCTTTGGGTGACGCCTGCGCCATCTGTCAGAAGTATTTTCATACATTATACCGACCAGGTAAACTTAATTTTACAATTAAGATTTTACCTAATAATGACGCAAAACCTTGAAATATTTAGATATTTTTATATATATTTTTAGCATTTGACATGCTTAGCACTATAGATTAAACACAAAGTGAAAAATGTGAAATCGAAAATAACAGTCAGGAGCAGGATTTGAACCTGCATCTTCTGGATACCGTCCAGATGCTTTACCAATTCAGCCATCCTGACAATTGCTCCTGACTGCTAATTTCGATAACACATCATACTTAACGTCTTTGGGTGACGCCTGCGCCATCTTTCAGAAGTATTTTCATACATTATACCGACCAGGTAAACTTAATTTTACAATTAAGATTTTACCTAATAGTGCTAAGCATGTCAAATGCTAAAAATATATATAAAAATATCTAAATATTTCAAGGGTTTGCGTCATTATTAGGTAAAATCTTAATTGTAAAATTAAGTTTACCTGGTCGGTATAATGTATGAAAATACTTCCGACAGATGGCGCAGGCGTCACCCAAAGACGTTAAGTATGATGTGTTATCGAAATTAGCAGTCAGGAGCAATTGTCAGGATGGCTGAATTGGTAAAGCATCTGGACGGTATCCAGAAGATGCAGGTTCAAATCCTGCTCCTGACTGTTATTTTTGATTTCACATTTTTCACGTTGTGTTTAATCTAGAGTGCTAAGCATGTCAAATGCTAAAAATATATATAAAAATATCTAAATATTTCAAGGGTTTGCGTCATTATTAGGTAAAATCTTAATTGTAAAATTAAGTTTACCTGGTCGGTATAATGTATGAAAATACTTCTGACAGATGGCGCAGGCGTCATCCAAAGACGTTAAGTATGATGTGTTATCGAAATTAGCAGTCAGGAGCAATTGTCAGGATGGCTGAATTGGTAAAGCATCTGGACGGTATCCAGAAGATGCAGGTTCAAATCCTGCTCCTGACTGTTATTTTCGATTTCACATTTTTCACTTTGTGTTTAATGTATAGTGTCACAGAGTTCCAGTGGTCCGTTAGTACAGGTGGAGAGACTGCACACGGCGGGCTTATACGGAATATATCCATTCATTTTTTTTTGTTATTGCATGTAGTGGCAGACGATCCACGGTCCATCTGATGGTAAATGGTAACCGTCGCCCATGGACTCGACTATACCGAGAGTATTGTCAAGCCGCTGCTCACCAATTCATTTCACAGATATGAAATGAAATATAAACGGCTATCTCCTGCTACAGCTAAAACGGAAATATGTGCTTCATGATCGGGGCGGGGACACGGGAGGTGATGATACCAACCCGCTCGGGCATGATACCAAGTGAGTACTCCAACTTGGTACCTAGCCCTACCACCGGTCATGCAATGGATGATAATTGCTTACTTCCCTTAGTCGCCTCATATGACACCCGTGGTAAAGAATGGGGTGGTGACACTTGTATTCTTAGTCCGTCACCACATGGATAAAATGATGGTATGTTCGGGTTATAACAGCATCATTACAAAATGGATGGAGAGAAAAGTGGAAGGATAATAATAATAATACCCTTCCTCACCGAAGGCGCTTGAGCCTCGGACGCTCTCACTCACGCAGGAATACCTAGCATCATGTTGATATTCTGTAAGAGTTTCTTCCTCAATTATATCGACCCATTAATTTCATCATAATTGACAGACATATTGTACTTCCAGACTCGGAACAATCATTTGTGAATCACGCAAAAACTGTTCTGTGTGGAAATCGAATTTAATTCTCACAACCTCTTTCAGATCTGTTCCAGCAAATATTACGTTCAGCATGATAGAACGGTGGGCCACCCATCCTCTGTTAGCCAAGGTGTTCGCTGAGAGGATACAGGAGAAGTTGACACTATTTGATGAAAGTATACGAGATGATGTACTGATACTTTTCACCGCTCACAGTCTGCCGTTGAAGGTGAGTATTAATTTGTGATGCTGCATTTCTAGTAGCATCACGCCTGTATTCCCCGAAGGAGCAGGCAGAGGTGTATTACACCCACGATTCGCCAGCAATTTTTAAGTCTCACGTAACAGGTGGCGAACCTATTGCCGTCTACCAGGCACATTTCCAGATTCCGGGCTGCTACTGAGAATGTTTCGTTTCACGAAAAAGCTCAATACCATTGTCCGACCCGGAGATCGAACATCATGAATTTTAGTTTAATGCTTAAAGCCGCAGATTGACCACGGCCCTATGTAATCGTAAGTGCAAGGACAGCCAAGCCCCACCCATCATGAAGTTTAACTAGTTGTGTTACTTGACTATCTTCTTCTGCAATCGGATAATGACACTTTACGTGCGTTTCAAACCAAAGAAGGCGATAGTATGTCCGAGTCTTATAACAGCATACCATCAGTATAATCTAAGGGTAGTATCTACCCGTTTAAATAAAAAAAAAACATAAAAACAGCATCACGCCTGTATTCCTCGAAGGGGTAGGCAGAGGTGTATTACACACCCACGGTCCGCCAGCTATGTTTAAGTCCCACGTAATAGAGGCGAGCCTATTGCCGTCTACTGAGCACATTTCCAAACTACGAATTCTATTTTTACGAAAAAGATCAATAACACTGCCCGGTCCGGGCATCGAACCCGAGACCTCATGATCAGCAGTCGCTCACACTACCGCTGCACCACCGAGGCAGTCGTTTCAATATCGTTTTTAATTGCATAATCGTTTCAATACCACCAAATAACTAGATTAAATTAAAGCATAACTATAAACAAGATTTGAACCTGCGACTTGTGGATTATCAGTCTGTATGTGGGTTTTGGGTGATGCATTTAGTAAGATACCACCATTACATACCACCATTCGGAATAATTAGGCTTACCTGGTCGGTATTGCCGTGTGGGGCCGGCTTTAGAATTGTCCCACCCCTTCTCCACTCATGGGAGTCGTAAGAGCCGACTGAGGGAATACCGGGGGAGTGGGCAGCAGTACTCCCTCGAATATTAACAACATCCACTGCGATCGCCAACTCGCCTGCCAAGCGTGGCGATTACGGCACTATCACCCATTCTTGGGGAGGCCTATGTCCGGCAGTGGACGTTAAAAGGCTGATGGATGGATGGATGGTGCCAAAACCTAGCAGGATTTTTAAGCTTTTCAATGTATACTAATGCATTCGATAGATGGCGTGAAGTCTTTCAGTACGACAAGAACTATGTGTATTTTGATATATTTTTTAAGCATTCGATATGCTTGTCCATAAAAACGAACACAAAGTGCGAAAATTTGAAATCGAAAATAACAGTCACGAGCAGAATTTTTGCATCTCCTTAGAAACAGGTGACTTTATGACTTTATAGAACTGGGGAGTTAGACGGAATCTTACATCTCACAATCGATATGTATTGTGATCACTGTGATTGGTTGAGAGATCACCGTGATTGGCCAACGGATTATGGCGACATCACGCGTCGGTTTCTCTACCAATCACAAGCGAGTCGATACGATGTCGATTGTGAGATATGAGATAGATGTCTAACCCCCCAGTAGTCTAAATTTTTATCCCCTGACGACCTGTAACAACTGCCAGGGTGTTATTTGAGGTGTTATGTGTCTTCAAGAGAGGTCTCTAAAGTATTCAGGAGGTCATGTGTTCACAAATAACTGTCACATTTTGGTCACCCAGGTCGACCCTATCGAGCAAACGTTGCTTAACCTTGCTGATCGTGTTATGCACAATTAGGTTACGAACTGAATTCCAATAAATAAGTTACATCATATGCAGTTTCTTTTTTGTATTTCCAGGCCGTATCCCGTGGAGATACATACCCTCAAGAGGTATCGTCGACAGTAGCGGCTACCATGTACCAGCTGGATACCAAAAACCCTTACAGATTAGTGTGGCAGTCCAAAGTTGGACCGTTGCCATGGTTACAGCCTTACACAGATGATGCAATTAAGGCAAGACGTTTTTGCTTTTAACATAAATATAGTAACGTATAGATCACCTGACAGCTCGATAACGCGTAACCAATTTTGATTTGTCAATGTGTGCGTTGGATAGTGATGTAAGTTTTAAGAGTTAGACTGGCTATCGATAAAATGATAAAACAAATCAGTTTCTTTAACGAACTCGCTCATTCAAATAATCATCTTCAACTAATGAAACAAAACAGACATAATTAATTCCTGTTTTATTTATTTCACCAGCAACGTCAGAACGATATTATGCATTTTATAAGGGAATTATACACTCAGCTTTTGCTACATAAACCTACTTATAATTTTTAAATTAATTAAATCGACTTGACTGACAATATCTGCTGTAGAACTTTTATTGCATTTTTTCCGTTAATGTGTTAGGAGAAAATGTTCCAAACATTTAGGATAAATATCGACAATATACCTTGTCGATAAAGTTAAGCCCTAGTGTATATGTACCTAAAAACTTTTCTACTAAAATCTTGCAAATATGTAACAATGCGACATATTTCTATGTAAAATATAAACAGTAACAATGAAATTGAAATTAATCTGTAACTGAAACAGAAAATATCAGTAATTATGACCTAAAATAAAAGCATTTAAGTTGTGATAACATCCTGAGAACTTACCTGCGAAACATACAATTATCAAGATTGTTTGCATCGTTTACATCACAGGCACTCACGGAACAAACAACCATTGTATTTAATAGTGATAATCATATAATAAATAAGATTTATAACACAAATAAATCAAAAAACCGCGAAGCTAATTTCAAGCTAGAAGACTGTAGAATACCTGTCATTCAAATGGGTTACAATGACATTAGATTTGCTTTCCTCTTCCATCTTGCTATGTTGCCGTATAAGATTTTCTTCTCGCTCACACGCTTTGGTGATCTATACGTTATACCATATCTATGGTTTTTAATTTATTATTACCACTGACCTCTTATATATACACGGTGTAAGACACGGATATACGCAGACTGATGGGGTGACTTCGGTATATAATACTAAGATGACCAGTACATGAAATTAGTTCAGGAACCTTATGGAAATCCAATAAACTTGATTTGTTTTATTAGCTCACACGCAATGTATCGTTAACGCTGCAAAACTCACGTAGCGGACGGCCGCCCTTCCCGCCACAGCGTCAATGCTTAGCGTCGAACGCGCTCATACCATGTGATTTATTACGTCAGATTTGAGAAGCCGGTGTAACGTACCTACAAATAAACAACAAAAAAACAACACCATAAAAAAATCATAAAAATGCCCTATAAACGACAGTACTTAAGCTTGATTTAAACAATAATAATAATAATACCACAGAATAGGTAATAGTACTCGTACTACCACAGAAGAGGTAATGTACCTAAACGCAGAGTCACGGGCTCACGGCGGTGCGGCGCGCGCGCGTGTCGCTCCCGGAACCCGCAATTCGCAGGTTGTCGTTCGGTGGCAAATGTAGTACCTACAGGAGCGGCTACACATTTGGCACAGAACTGCAACGTCGCGGTGTCCTACGTTTAATTAAACTATTGATTTACCTACTTACATCATTTCTTTTTTTTAGGCGGGTTTTTAATAGTTCTAGGATCAAGCCCACTTCTCAAACGTTTTACCCGCACACCGTACGGTTTATAAGAGAAAATGCTAAACGCGCGTAAACTGTTATCTTATTATATGTTAATTTTTCTAGATACCTACACGGAGATTGTGACAATAAGCCAACCGCCGCGGGCGACTTGCCTTGCCGCCAAAAAGTCCCCTACTTACTACATTAGAGTAGTCATTTATAAGATAGGTACCTAATAACCGTATCTAGTCGGCCAGTCGCATAGGTAGGTACTTAAATAAATGTATCATACAAAAATTATACATTTTAACTGCCTCGGTGGTGTAACGGTGGTGTGTGCGACTGCTAAAAATGAGGTCTCGGGTTCGATCCCCGGATCGGGCAATATTAATGAGCTTTTTCCTAAAAAGAAAAATTCTCAGTAGCAGCCCGGAGTTTGGAAATGTGCCCGGTAGACGTCAGTAGGCTCGCCCCCTATTACATGGGACTTAAACATAGCTGGCGAGTCGTGGGTGTGTAATAGACCTCTGCCCTTTGGGGAATACAGGCGTGATGCTATGTTATGTTATACGTTGTTTACAAAAATTCATAAAACTTTTGTTTTAAGTAAGATGAAATCTTTCGTTACTTAAATAAAATACCTACGTCTTGACTCAAGCCTGATGGTTTATTTATGACAACTACATTTCATTTTGTGCACACTGAAGTCCATTGAAATGATACATTTTTTGGGCTTTATAGCTTGTAAAAGTTTTTGAATATCAAGATGGGTTATTAAGATTTTTCTACTTTTAAGCATTTCACATGCTAGGCAATCTAAATTAAAATTAGTGGGGTGGCCGACCGGATAGGCAGTCGGACCGGATTTCTGAAGATGCGGGTTTGATTCCCGCCCCCAACTGTCATTTTTCTATTTTCACCAATTTAATATCAAGATACTCAAAAGTTAAATCTATCTTCATGGTCACAACCATTGTCCCGTGGCCGCCGTGGTATAAAAAGGAGTGCGAAGGGTTTTTCCGCTATATCGGCAAACTTAGAAAATTTTCTAAGGGGCAAACTACCTACCTATTCGTAGCATAAACTAGGTAATAGATTTTTTTTACAATTTTAGTACCTACCTACTGTAACTTTTAGTCGTAGAACCAAAACAAAAAGTTTACTAGTACCTACCTAGGTACCTACCTAGTTTATTATTTTTTTCTAAACTTGATGTTTAGACTTACCTACGTCACGGTAATAATACCTACGTCGCTTTTTGACGAACATACAGACTGCAAAGTAGGTACATAACTTTAGGTAAACGCCGCGCCTACTAGAGTATCCGATCGAAAGCTAAGCGCACTGGTGGGTACGTTGCGAGGGGTAGGTATGCGGCGAGTACAATGAACGCTAGGTAGAAATTTAACAGCTGATTAAATGCGACCTTCGTAAGAGGAGTTCAACATCCATTGCGGTTTTTTTATTTTAGCTGTTTTATTTAAATTAATGGACCCCTGCGTGCAGAGAATGTAATTGTACATTAAAATAAAGGAACAATAAATGAAAAAGACGATGAAAAAATAAAATAAAAACCGGAGAAAATTTCCAGTGGAATATGACTCAGAATGAGGACCTGAATGCATCCTTTCAGTTTATGGAGAACCGTCTCTTCCACCCGGTATATATTGACAGATTGATCGTTCTAATTACATTCGCGTCGCCATTGTCGCGTTTGACTTGAGGACGTCTCTAGAACTATATTATTAAAAATGGCTATCTATTTTCTTTGTATTATACCAGGGTGGTGAACAAGCTTACGGTCCACTTGGTGGTAAGCGTTTACCATAGCCTATACGCGCTAGTAACTCTGGTGTTGCTCTGCCACCTGCAATTGAACGATATTATTTATGATTTTTTATTTTTTTGTTTGCAGGCATACGCAAGGCAAGGCAGGAAGCATTTGATACTGGTGCCCATAGCGTTTGTGAACGAACACATAGAAACTCTGCATGAATTAGACATAGAGTACTGTCAGGATGTCGCTAAAGAGGTAAGAATTTTCCTTACTAATCTTCTACTCTTGACTGCACATATGGCGCAGTGGTTTAGCTACCACTCTTTAGAGAAGTGTTGCTTTAAAAAAAAAATGAACGATAGTTAATGGTGAATGATTCATTTCAGGCTGGTGTAATTCAGATTGAGAGAGCATCCGCCCCGAATGACCACCCCACATTCATAGCTGCCTTAGCAGATGTGGTAGCTGACCATTTGACCAGTGGCCAGCAGATATCTAATCAGTTCCTAACCAGGTAGGTCTACCTGATTGTAAATGCTAACTGATGATGGTAGCTGGTGATCACTGATCGTGGTTCTAACAGCAGGAGACAGTCAAGTCATACCGTGAACACTTACCATTAGCTTTTAGAGTATTGTTTTACCTTCTTCAGATACTTCTGCCTTACGGTGTTCAAAACGATAATAGGGGATATTACCCTCACAGAATATTAATGTATAGTAACGGTAAGTAATGCTAGGTGAGTGAAAGCGCCGAAAGCCCTATTCTTCTAGTTCTCTCTATCATCTTCCTCATCATTACCTAACCCTTTCTATAGGGTTGGCAACGTGTGTTTACGTCTATAGCATTATCTACAGCGCCATCTACAGATTCACCTACTGTTCGTTAGTCACGCTAAAACTCAAAGCTGGCTGGACAGACGATTTGATTAATTGTATTTTTGTTTGTTCTCTAATACAGGGATGGTTTAAAATTAAATAAAAGGGTAACCCTATAAAAAGTCGAAATTTTTTAAAATTCAATACTTATTGCTAACTTTGTTAGGGTATTTGGCTAACAGACGACAAAATGACAGCTAATACTGTAATTTTTTCTAATTCATATTTGAATTACAAGCAAGTTTCATTTAATAACCTATCAAAATCCAAATCTTACACGATGCAGATTCATTAGGATTGATAATCGCAGATAAAATAAATTGTGGGCGATACGAAACTCACCGGGTCATCTAGTATTTCATTAAAATAGGTTGAGCTGGTTTCGAGTTTTTGGGAGACTAACTAAGATGTTATATTTCAGATGCCCGCACTGTGTCAACACAAGGTGTCATTCCTCAAAAGAATTCTTCAAGAAATTATGCAGTAATCATTATAATACAGAGCAAGTCACAGCCGCTCTGTCCTAGATATAAGTAAATATTAAACTATGTTATATTAAGCGATTGGAATATACAAAACATCTGGTTCAAAAGACACGATTCCAAGGTACTATTTTTTTTTTCTTTGTGATGTTATGCATTGGAATACCCATTGGAACCAAGCAACCTGTTCCACGACTTATTCAAAGGTCGTCTTTTAGGCATACAATTCCGATCCCTGGTAGTGAGTTCCCTACTGCTTACTGTCATGAGTCGTTATAACAATGAGAGTCAATTCAAAGGAGCTTATATCTCATTTTGGAAAAGGGTTTTTTTATTTAATGGGATTGTTCCAAATTGGTCCCAACTTCACATTTTCATTAATGTTATCTTGATTTGGAAATCTTATTTTCTCTTAAAATTATACACATAAAAGCGTTCTGTTCAGCGTCAAAGATACTTCTTTACAGTTGTCCATTTGAATATTCGTGAGAGAAGCACTTTTGAGAACACATTCCATAATTAACAGTATATATCAGATAAAGGAATGTTTTACACAGCACACACATTGATATTGTATTAAATTGAAGCAGACAAACTTTTAATAGTGATTTTTGTGACAATGCACTATAGAACTTCAATTTGACTGAGTTAGCCCGTAGCAACCATGATTTTAGACGTGCTGCTGTCAGTTCTGTGTAAAATTATAATATTTAATAACCCGCGACTTCGTGCGCGTGGAAGTTATCTTCTTTTTTTTTGTGTGCAGCAACCCTATTTATTGGTATTGGTTCGGCGGGCTGTTCTCCGCAACTCCACGTCTAAGCGCTTGTTTTGCATGTGGGTGGGTGTGAAACCTTCACTTGATCCACCCCAGCTCCCGGAAGAACGCCAACAGCCCCTTGGTGTTGCTGGTGATCTCCCGGAGCGAACTTGAGCTTCCGAAGTATTTGGTCCTGTATGTGACGACCTCCGCACAGTGCTGCAACACATGGACCGCCGTCTCCTCCTCTTGCAGGCACGCTCTGCAAAGTGGGCTGTCTGTGATTACGACAAATAAATGTTTGTTAAAGGATCCGTGACGAGTTATAGCTGCCGTGACTATCCGCAGTTGCTGCTTAGTTTAGTATGCTTCCTTGGCCTGTCTACACTCACCGTGACTCGACCAATAGAGCTGATGATGGTCCCTAGTGCAGAACCTGCAGAACCCTAATTATTTTTTCAAAATATAAGTGGCCTAAGTTACGCCTTGTAACATCAGCTATCTGCCAATGAAAATCGGTCCAGTCGTTCCAGAGAGCTGGAACAAACAGACAGACAGTCTTATAACAGCAGCTATCTACCAGGCTTAGATGGCACAGTACTCCGTAGTATTGACTGCATACATGCCGAGAATTGTGGTTCGATTCCCACACAATTATTTCTCATATTTGTGTGGTCCACAAACAATTGTTCTGAGTCTAGGTGTACTTTGAGTTCGATAAAGGTGACCTATAGAGGTAGGGTTTACTTGCGTGTGCGGTGTATTGTTTTATAGATAAAAATATCTAGTTGAACCACAATATGATATTATGGAATTACAGGGAGAGAGCTGTTCAGTAATATTAGTTATTCGTGGTAAATGGTACATACGTTTGTGGTCTCAGTAGTATTAAGGTTACAGCCAATACCACATTCTTTTCTTCGTTTAGGTGGGAAAAAATGTACCTAACCGCACACTCCGTCGTCCAGGGCGACGACCAGGGTAGTGTGGGGACCTCACCCACTAAAGAAACCCGCCGTGTGTCGTCTCCGCCAGTGTTGGCGGGCCACTGGTACTATGTTGAATTACTTCAGTGGTAGCTAATACCACCTAAAATTTTCTGCTGCAGCTGACCCGACAGACTTTGCCCTCTCTTATCTGTAAATGTTCAATTACTTTCAAACTGTGAAACGCGCGCTGTTAAAATAGTCGCTAGGTTTTCTGTAATATTCCAATTTTCCGCCGCAATTTTTCTTTATGTAAAAACAAGAACCTTCTTGTTAGAAAACTTATAAATAAAGATAAATAAAATTGGTTAAGTCGTACTCGAGTTATAGTGTGACCAAGGGATATACTAATTCATTTTATCTCCAATGGCCTTGAGCCTCAAAAGTGGTGGTTTTATTATAGCTTACAACAAATATTTGAATGGTAACGCGATATTTCTGCGTAAAAGAAAATTATGAACACAATTTTGAACTTAATTTGATTTGAAAATCGCTAAGTTTTCAACTTGACTGTTGCCATGAATGTATTGTAGTTATTTTTAGTTAAATAAAGTTTCTGTTGGTGGATGATTTGATAAATAAAATTATTATTTGTGCTGTTTGTTTGTGTTTTATTTGTCTATTGACTTATGGAGTTATCATGCAGTTACAACAGCCGGTAGATCCTTGCTTATCCCAGCATGAATGGACCGGCTTGATCGGGGATGTACCACCCTCTCACAATAGATCAACGTGAAACAACGGCAGGTACTCCTACCTCTGTGTTTCGTATGGTGAGTGAGAGCGCCGAAGGCCCAAACCCGCTCCCTATCCTCTCATTATCCTTCCTATCCCTTTCCTTACTCCTCCACTGTTGCTAGCGTATATAGGCTACATTAACAGCTTACCATCAGGTGCGCCTCATGCTTATTTGCCACCCAAGTAGTATAAAAATAAACGGCATCACGTTTGTATTCCCCGAAGGGGTAGGCAGAGGTGTATTACACACCCACGACACGCCAGCTATGTTTAAGTCAGTCATAAAAATAAACAAGGACGGATACCCAAACTTTATTTTGGTGACACCGTAAAAATGTGCCTTCCGCAGACCCCGCTGTCCGGGAAGACGTGTGGGGCTGTGAGGCTCACTCACTAAGCAACTGGTGGTGTGCCGTCACCCGTCCGTTTATACAGGACTATAGACTGGTACCTACGGTTGGCACCTGCTAAATTCCCTTCCTAATCACCCAGCTGGTAACTCCACTTATAGTGATACAATACCTATAGTCCACCAGTGACACCAATAGATATCTTCAATATATTATTCAATTATCGATATGACATCATTTATCAACATTTATTCAATGTACGCTAAGTACATACTCTATGTACGACTTTCTTAAACATTGTCAATTATGCCACGTATTGTTACATAACACAGCCAGTATGTCAGATGCGCGCTAAATGCGTGATTAGTTGTGTTCTGTCAGCCTACATAATGTGTTAAATAACAGCCGTGAATTCTCTATTGGCACAGCGGGGCCGTTGTTGACATATTGCTGATAATACTGCCTCTGTGGTGCACCGGTAGTGTAAGCGACTGCTGATCATGAGGTATCGGGTTCGATCCTCGGGTCGGGCAACCCCACCTCCTTCCCATGGCCTGACTCAACCTTAAATACGGCAAATTATGCAACTTTTTCGTAAAAAGAAAAATCTTCAATAGCAGCCCGGAATTTGGAAATGTCCCCGGTAGACAGCAATAGGCTCGCCCCCTATTACGTGGGACTTAAACATAGCTGGCGAACCGTGGGTGTGTAATACACCTCTGCCTACCAGGGAATACAGGCGTGATGCTATGTTTGTTAGTTTGTTTTTGACATATTGGAGGCACTGGGTACTAGGATAATCGGGCCCTTTATCCAACGTATCTGTAATAGTACAGAAGACTATTTTAACACTTAAACTTAACTTTATTTTAACAGGTAAAAAGATAACGCTACATAAGCAAGATTCAACCTTTATTAATCTGTTTTTATAGATACACACAAAAAACTAATGAATAAGAATGTAATAATTGATAGATTTTGCAGAATACATTTATTTTTCCGTAGTATTGATTGGTTCCATCCATCCATCAGCCTTTCAACGTCCACTGTTGGACATAGGCCTCCCCAAGAGAACGCCACAACGAGCGGTCCCGTCATGGGGGATAATGCCGTAATCGCCACGCTTGGCAGGCGGGTTGGCGATTGCAGTGGTTGTTGTTAATACTCGAGAGAGTGCTGCTGCCCACTCCTCCGGTATTGGTTAGTGGATGCTTATCTGACAGTAACTAGTAGGTAAGAGTAAGAAATATTGACGTCAATTTGCCCATTTTTTGTTAAAAAATGTTTGTATTGTTTTAAGACACTATTGAGGATTGGAATTAGGAACAAAAGTAAGGTTCAAACGACTGAACAGATTTTGATAATATTGTGTAGGTACCTATCTATATAGTTAAATGAGTTTTTGTGGCGGGAGAAAATGTTCCTAACCGCACACCCCGTCGTTCGGGGCAACGAACAGGGTAGTGTGGGGCCCGCTAAAGAAACCCGCCGTGTGGCGTCTCTCCGCCTATAATGGCGGGCCACCGGAACCATATCACATTCCTTCAGTGGTAAATGAGTTACTACCTACCTATAGGATATTTATGGCCCAGCTAATATTAGATATAAATGCGAAAGTGAATTTGTTGATTACGATTTCGCGCTGTAACTACTGGACCAATAATCATCAAATTTCGCATACATATAGTCTGGGGCCCAGAAAAGGACATAGGCTACTTTTCATCCCGGAAAAATGAATGTACTAATAATGATGTATTTATATTCTCCACGCGAACGGAGTCGCGAGCAGAAAAATGAGAAGAGCACTTTAATAACGGTAGGCGGTGGCTTGGCTGTGCCCCTGGTGTTGCCAAAGCCCATGAGCGGCAGTTACCACTTACAATCAGGAGAGCCGTTTGCTCCTCTGCTACCATTGGCAATAAAAAATAACTATATGGTTGTCTGTAAAGTCGGTTCACGGATGATAATTTGAAGAAATTAGGTTTGTACTTTTAAACAATATAATACTGATAGAAATCGAATGCTACATATAAAAAACTACGTTCGCGCGTGCTGCTATACAATAAAAGAGACGCGTATTGCTCGGGACGCGTTCGGGCGAAGAATGTCATGTCGGTTGGTGGGCCGGCCGGTTCCCTGCCGCAGACTGCAGCCCGCGGCTCTCTTGTGGCATCGATCGCCATACATTTTTTGGACGTGAGTCTTTTTCGTGCGTACAGCCGCACGTTTATCGATTTATGAGACGTTATTACGTCAAAAAAGAATCTAGTACACCCAATAATTTCGTAAAATCTTGAAATTAGATATGTGTGCCGTTTGTGGTCCTTACTGAGGATTGAACTCGATACCATCGTCTTTGCAGTCCTTGGTTATACCACTAAGCTATCACTGCTTGTATTTTAATATCCACATTTTATTGCGCATAATGTCTATGTGTAGTAATTTTGAAAGGCCTTAAACAATTCTGAACTTTCTCATGGATGCCGTCATATTAAGTGTCCACTATAAATAGTACTTGACCGCAGTGTGTACGTGTAGAAATCTTAAACTTAGAGATACATGCATCATCACGCCTGTATTCCCCGAAGGGGTAGGCAGAGGTATATTACACACCCAGATTCGCCAGCTATGTTTAAGTCCCACGTCATAGGCGAGCCTATTGACGTCTACCGGGCACATTTCCAAACTCCCGACCCGGGGATCGAATCCGAGACCTCATGATCAGCAGTCGCTTACACTACCACTGCACCACAGAGGCAGTTGGAGATTAGAGGTGGTGTGTAATTATTTTGTTTAATTGATAGTACCGTGTTTATCAGCGTATCGGTGTCCACTATATTGGTCATTGTCCTCCACAAGAGAGCGCTGCAAAGAGTGCTCCTGTACCGCCTACATCCAACAACTTTTTTTTTCCAGATCTTTTTCTATTCCACTATTGGTCACGGGTGTCCTCTCATGATGAGAGGGATTAGGCCAACGTCCATCACGCAGGCCCAATGCGAGTTGGCAGACTTTACAAGCCATCGTGAAAATCTCTCAGACATGCAGGTTTCTTCACGATGTTTTTCTTCCCAATCATAAACAAATGCACACAAAATTTCGAAAAATCTCGAAATCAGGGGTATGTGCCATACGAGGTCTGAATCTTGGACTCGGAATCCAACTCGATGCCACACACCACACTTTTTTGCTGTCCTTGGTTTTACCGCTAGGCTATATTGAGTATATAAGAAATCCTATATTTGTTTAGGAGAATAATTAAACGTTTGTAATAAAATCTCGGGAACATCTTTTTTGAAGCACACGCTGCCTAAATGTTAACACACATAGGTCAAAATAATGTACTAGCTAGTTGTTGTTCTCCTATTATATCCTAAAGATGTTAATAAATTTCACCAGTGCGACGCGATGGCGCGTCACTAGTACGTAATAAAAAGTGAATCGATTGCGTGCAAACGCGATTTAGGCTAGACGGGATGTCACACTTCTATTTTCTGCGATTTCTATGGATTGTACGTAGTTTTAACTTTTTTAGTATTTATAAAAGAGTTATTTATATGATTCATTGCCAACGATAGAAGTAAGTTAGGTCGGTTTTTCCCACCATTAAAAAGGTGATTTTGGAAGTGGAATTTAGATCCTAGGGTAGCTGTTTTCATCACTGAAGTAATGCAACATAGTACCAGTGGCCCACCAACACAGGCGGAGAGACTGCACACAGCGGGTTTCTTTAGTGGGTGAGGGCCCCACACTATCTTGTTCGTTTCCCCGAACGACGGGGTGTGCGGTTAGGTATAATTTTTCCCGCCTTAACAAAAAAAAGGGTTCTCAATCTTTTTTGGAGAAGGAAGTACGGAACCCTCTTGGAAAACTATTGTATATTTGAGGGAGCCCCAGAATTATAAAATATAATAATGTTTTATGTGTACCTTATCTTTAATAATTTGGGTGATCATAGTCCGGAGCGTGCTCGTCGCGATCCCTGCCAGCCTGTAGTCCACAGGCTGCAATCCGGCTCGAATGCGTACCGCAGTGAGGGTTAGGGCGTGTCCCAGAGGCGACGCGTACCGACCCGCCCCCGTCGGTACGAACAACGGCAGATGCGGCGATGGGGGCCGCCACCCATCACGCCTTGCCCAGTTTGGCGAGTCGAGGGGAGCAGAGTGTCGAGTAGGCACGTGGAATGTAAGAGGTGGTGTGGAAGATAAGTTACACGAGCTGGTAACCGTCATGTCGGACAGACAGCTTAATGTGCTCTGTGTAACAGAGACCAACCGAAAGGGTAGCGACGCCTGTGACCTTCCTGGTGGCGATTAGCTCTGTGATCTGGTGTACCGCAGAGCGATCGGGCCAGCATGGGAGTGGGGGTGTTGCTGTCCGCTCGCTTGGCCTCAGGTGTGAAAGACTACGGAATGTTTGATCCCAGACTTCTATGGGTCCGAATAAAACTAGGTGTCACCAGGGTCTTCATGGTTGCAGCTTATGCTCCCGTAGGCTCTTCGGTGGCATCGGATCTAGATAAGTTCTGGGATAATGTTAGGGAAGTTCTGGATTTGGCAGAAACTAATGAACGCGTGATCGTATGCGGAGACTTGAATGGATGGGTTGGGACCAAGCGTCCAGACTTCGAGGACGTGCTTGGTTCATTTGGTGATAAGAGAGTGAATGATGCAGGTAGGCTCATTGCGGATGTATGTATAGAGAGAAACCTTATTGTGTCAAACACATTTTCTCAACATGAGGACATCCATATGTATACATGGAGAAGGAATGAACAGAGAAGTATGATAGATTTAATTCTGGTAGACAGTCGCCTCCGAAGTAAAATTCTGGATACAAGAGCCTACAGGGGTCTCACTGTCGACACGAACCACTATCTCCTTATTGCGAGATTTGGTGGTCTGTTCAGAAAGTGGAGACACTGGCGAGAGCGTGTCCACTTCGGAGGGCTTAAAAGAATAAAGATTGCAAAGTTGCAAGAAGAGAGTGTAAGAGCAAAGTATGCAGAGGGTGTCCGTGAACGGCTGACAATGGCAAGTCAGCCGGGATCTGACATAGAAGAATGTTGGAGAGTATTGAAAGATAGTATGGTAGATACAGCGAAAGAAGTACGTGGATGCTCAAAGAAGCATAGGAAAGTGAAAGGTGATGCATGGTTGGATACGGAAGTAGCAGCTTCCGTAGACCAAAAGAAGAAAGCGTGGCTGGACTATGTATATTCTTTGAACCTGAGTGCAAGTATGAAAGAACAGAAAAAAGAAATATACCGGCAACGTAAGAATGACACAAAACCTTAGTGAAAGAGAAGCGTGATAGAGCAAATATGATTGCAGAAGAAAGGCTGACCAAAAACTTCGAGAGCAACACCAAACTTTTCTGGAGGGAGGTGAAAAAATCTCGGAGTGGTTGGTCAGCTTTCAGAATGAATAAAATAAGGTCTAAAGGTGGAGACATTCTTACGCAAACACAAGATGTGTTAAGCCGATGGAGTGAATATTTTGGAGATATGTATGCGGATGTTCAGGGTGATGCTGGTGCCACATGTGGTCTAACAGATCAGCATTCGGTACCGACATCCTCTGATGACATTAGTATGGATGAAGTTGAATGAGCGATTAGAAGTTTCAAAAATGGTAAGGCAGCGGGTATTGGTATGGCGTATGCTGAGATGATCAAGCTTGGAGGCTCATGTGTCTGGGAATCCTTCCTGATGCTTCTCAATTTATTTGAGCTCCAAGCTCAGGAATGGTTCCCAAGGACTGGAGAAGCGCAGTCATCGTGCCCTTGTTTAAAAACAAGGGTTCACGTTATGACTGTGCAAACTACAGAGCCATAAGCTTGATCAGTTTGGCAGCCAAAGTGTATGGTAAGATTATTGAAAGGAGAATGAGGATGTCTGATGAATTTTTGTGTGAGGCATAAGGAGGTTTCAGGTGTGGAAGAGGATGTATGGATCAAGTGTTTTCTCTGCGCAACATTGTGGAGAAGCATCTGGCTGTAGGCCAGAGGGTTTTCTGCAGTTTTGTGGATTTGGAGAAAGCATTTGACACTGTTGTACGAAAGGAACTTTGGGACATTTTGCCGGAGTATGGTATTAACGGTAGGCTGCTACAAGCGGTGCAGTCCAACTACATGGACTGCAGAGCTTGTGTGCGGCTGGATCATGGAACGAATGGATGTCACCCTGGTTTGACGTCAATATCGGCGTTAAACAGGGCTGCGTTCTATCAGCCAGACTGTTTATCATATATCTGGATAAATGTCTACAAAGGTTGAATGAAATGAATGTGGGAGTTCAGATGGCCGACTCAGTGGTTAACTCGCTGCTATATGCAGACGATGCGGTCCTATTAGCGCAGTCTGCGACTGACCTGCAAGCCCTAGTCAAGGTAATGGCAGAAGATTGTAAGAAAAGGGGCCTACGTGTGAATGTGAGCAAAACCAAAGTAATGGTTTTTGAAAGAGAAGAAGCCAGAACAGATGTTAGAGTAGCAATAGAAAATGGTGTGCTAGAACAAGTGGATGAATTTGTATATCTTGGATGTGGATTCAGTCGGGATGGAAGGTACACCACTGATGTAGAGAGAAGAGTGAATGCGGGAAATAGAGTGAACGGAGCATTGGGACAACTTCTCAGCAGCCACCACCTCAGCCAGAAGGCACATGTCGCAATACACAACGCAGTGCTTGTTGAGCAACGTTATTATATGGAAGCGAGAGTTGGGTATGTAAAAAGGAGCATGAGAAAAAAATCAATGCGGTCGAAATGCGATCTCTGCGGAGAATCTGTGGAGTGAGGCTGACTGACCGCATTCGTAACAATGACGTAAGAGAGCGAGTAGGTATGAAAGAGAGTATTGGTGTAAAGATGCGAAAGGGAATGCTCCGATGGTTAGGACATGTGGAAAGAATGCCGGACGAGCGACTGGCTAAGAAGATATACAATGCGAAAGTGGAAGGATGTAGGTACAGGGGGAGACCGAGACTCACCTACCTAGACCAAATTGGTCATGTATTGAAGGAAGGCGGAGTCAGGAGTCTCCGAAACCGGCGAGCGTGTATGAAGAGAATTATGAATGTTGAGGAAGCGAGAGATGTATGCAAGAATAGAGCCTCTTGGTACTCTGTTCTCTCTACCTACCCCGCAAGGGAAATGGCATGATGAAAAGTTAGTTAGTTAATCTTTAATAATTATCATAATAATACTTACGTGGTCGGTATGAAATTATGCTAATATAATTTCAGTGCTATACGTTTACTTTTTCATATAATTAAACAGATTTGATTGTTTGGGCAATATTACTAAATCTTTTTCTTTTAGCCAATATTTTTGAGCCCCAACAGTGATGGCGGTGCCCTAGGTTCCGTGGGGCGTTCTTTGAGAAGCTATTGCTCTAGTTTGAAATGCTACTTAACTTTATATTATTTTTAAATTAGTTTTCTGGTGTGTTTGGCCGAATATTGCAATGCAATAAACTTATATAGCGTACTCGAATTTAACATAGACCTTTGTCAGTTGTCAGGGTTACCAAAGCGAAAACAAAACGATACAAACAATTTAAGTAATTAAAAGATTACACAACTAATTAATTAATTGTGAGGGACAGGGGCACTGTAACTTGCGACTCAAATATTATAAAACACAGATGAGTGTATTTGATTCCCGCCTAACCAGCTTAATTAGTTGTGTTGTGATATAGGTAGGTAGGTACTTAGTAGGTACCGACATAAAACTTTTTAGATTTTTTATAATCACATTATTTCCCACCGACTTGGATGGCGCTCGCGCCATCTGTCGGATGCTTTTGCGCACATTGTTCCGAAGGTAGGTTATACCAAATAAAATATTATGTTATTTATAGGACATGCTCGGCCATTTACTAGAACAGTGTGAATATCTAGTCTCCTTTTTTATAAGGTTTGGGGTCAATAAAAAACCAGCGCAACGTACCTACTTAGTCCAAATTGTAAATGTAAGCTATGCAGGGACTTAGGTACAAAAGCAATAAGTACGTATGCATAACGTGACATTATTAAATTATCGCAAAAAAATATCATACGATCATGCTCTTAAAATCAATGAACTTTACAGAAATGAATGTGAGATGTGACATCAACAAATGAACAAACCCTCTGTTGTCCAACAAAATTAAAACGTTAGTTTTAATATCTCTGTTTCTTTCTCGCAAATAACAACTTTGTAAGAAAGAAAGAGATGCAAAGCAATTTATATAATGGCCGGCTAACATCAGCTGTTAATGTGCGCCTCACTTCGCTTTGCTTAAAATCTATTCACAATTTTTATTAGTTACGACGAGTATTTCTTGGCGGATGTACGTGCAATTAGTTCATATAAAATTTAAAATGTAAACAAACAGTATAATTGCATCTAGTGAGTGGAAAATAGCTTTCAAACTGCTAAAATGCATTCGAATGTTTGTGTTGTGCTATGTTTTGTGCTAATAAAGTGTTTAGACGTTGTTTTAAGTTATTCAATCAGTGAACATAAACATGTACATTGCAATCACGAACATCCCAAAGCCGACGAAGTAAGTAATTATCAGTTTAATAAATGCTAAGTCGAATCTATACTTTAGATTTTATAGGTTATGTGCTAACATTTCTAAGGTTTAACACTGCGGAACAAATTGGATCATCTGCTACTATCGATTCTTTTGTTTACTGAATTGTAAATGCCTATTCAGTTAATTCAATTGCATTGTCTTATTCAAGACCAAATTTATAGAAACGTTTGTTTATCTTCTGAAATATTAGCTCGACGGACTGGTCGGCTGCCTCATAGCCTGTCGCTTTTCTTCACTTAAAACAGCTGTTGTTCTATTTAAAATTGTATGTTGACTTATTAGCAGTTATTTTTTTATTTTTTTTTATGTAAGGCACACGTTAAATAAACATGCTGATGATTACCAATATAATTAAATTTACATAATGACTAATTCAATTTTATGAAGATCTTCGCCAGTGGAACTTAGGTATAGGTAGGTAGGTACCTATATTTATTTTGCAGTAAAAAAAACCTATGTAATTTGAAGGTAATAATCCGACTGGTAAGTACATAAAAAGTGAATTACAAGTATTACCCTATACTTATAATTAACTTTTTATGTCCTACTATTTACCTATGTGACATGGAATAGGTATTTTAAAAGATACATTGAAAAATACCTATCCAAGCAAGCAGGCTACACGCAGTCTAATAAAATTAGGTAGGTCCGTGCGCTTTTAATATAGGTACCTACCGTACGGGGAAAAAACAAAATTTCTTAGTCCTGATTAATAAGATCATACCTATAAACAGGTTAAATGGTTTACAGAGACATTCAACTTAATTGTGGCATGTGGATGTGGACGGTGGGTTTCGAACACAAATTAGGTAGGTAAGTACTCCTAGCAACAGCAATCAAAGCATAGTAGATTTAATAAAAATACAGTGGACCTTGCCAATTAAAAATAAATAATTAAAAAAAAATTAAATAAAGAAACATAATACCATAAAAACATTCTTTAACTTACATTCAATATGATAATTTATTATAATTGCTTATAGCACGCATAATAAATAGAGATGGACTGAATATGATTTTAACCTAATAGGTAGACCGCTAGACCGGTACGAACTTCAAAAAAATTAAATAAAGAAACAAAGTCATGGTACGAACTTCGGCTGAACATTCGGCAAGCATACAAAATTCGCCGGAAGTACGGCCGAACTTCGGTGTGTGCTTTTTCGGGAGTAATGTGTTCTGTGTGTATTTTTTATGAAAGACAACGTTGTGAATAATAAAAAAAAACAGTCAATGAGAGGTTACCAGTATTTCTAATTATTGTGTTTATTGATTCATAGTCATATAACTACTCCTGAATTGCGAAAAAAAAACTTATTCATTTGTTTATTCTATAATAAATTTTAATTTATCTATAACAATAATTAAAGTTTAACGAACAACTGACCATGATTTTATGACTCTAGACTCAAAAGGGTCTCGTGGCGTAGTCGATAGTGTAACCGGTCGTGGGTCCGATTCCCACTCAGGGCAATTATTTGTGTGATGAACACAGATATTTGTACTGCGTCTGGGTGTTTTCTATCTATTATATGTTTTTACAAAAAAAAAGTAATATTATGTATTATATCCGTAATCCGGTACCCATAGCACAAGCGTTAAGCTTAGTTTGGGACCAGAGGACATTGTGTGAAAATGTCCGTGAATCATGATCAGTAGATTATAGTCTAGTCTAGAGTATTGGTAATATACCTACCTACCTACCTATGTGACTTATTTTACAGCTATGACAGATTTGATTTCTTTAAATTTTAGTAAAAACTAACTTTTTCTTGAACCGAATGTTCGGCATTTAAACGAACTTCGGCCGAATGACGAAGTTCGGTTCAAGACATCGAAATTCGGTTACACCGAATGTAAAACGAATTTCGGCCCATCCCTAAAAATAATTAAATTGATTTGCTATTGTTCAAATTAACACTATGCACATAATGTTACATACATTATGTGTTGGTACATAATATAATAATACTTGTTCGCGGTACATTTGATTGCAACGGAAAATAGGTATCTACTAGTTTTTTTTTGTATCATATACAATACTTACGTGAATAGAGTGCCTATTTAATTAGTAATGGTATAGGCATAAATGTATAACAAGAACCACTGGCATAACACGGAATTCCTTTGCCCATAAAGAATATTTTCAAGACTACAATAAAATATTTTTTATTTGTATTTCCATTCCATTGTCCTTATTAAATAAGGGAAGTAAACGATATATTAATTAGTCATAATCTGTATAGTAACTGTAGTATCTTATTCGGATTATTGGAAGAGGCATTATCGATACCTACTATCTAGGTCAACGATATACCCTAATATATTAGATATAACCTAAGTATATTATACCTATTACAGTAGCATTATGTATTTCGCACGACTGTTCCTCGCAGGGGAAGGCATTGTTAGGGACAAACTATACATTTATCTCCTAACTCTTTTCGTCATGACATCACGATTGAAGAACGTATTGAATTATCTGAATTATCATGATCTTACCTTTACGAGGTAGGTATGTATAAACTTGCTCAGTCGACTCACTTACGTTATTTCTACATGTCTAAACCTATTTGACATTTAAAATGTCTTAACTGCTGTCATTAAATATTTATCATGATTACCGACTTTAATCCTCATTTAATTTCCGTAGTTTAAACCGTAAATTCAAAAAAAGAACACTGGTCTATGGCTACAAACGGGATAGCGAAATTCTATGAATACTTTTGTAAGACTACTAGCAAACAGGTTTTAAATGACCTACCTAGTCTGATACAACGATACAGCTTCACAATGATCTTTTGTGCTATTGAGCTGTATAGCTTTACAAGGCGGGTCATTTAAATGAATATTTACTTTATTTGATGTTTAAATCGTGTGGATAACATTAGTATATATTTGCTATGTCGTAAGATATAATTGATGTAATTTGAGCTGTTATTAGGCGATTCATAATATGGACGAAACAAAGAGTTAAAAAAACAAAGAGACCATAAACAAAACAAATCAATAAAAATAATATGTACATAAAACAAAACAAAGTTCAGGTTAATAACGAGGGTGATTACGAACATAACTGGCTAAAAAGAAAACTTGTTATTTAAAAAGTTGTTTTAAATTGAATTTAAAAAATACGTTCCTGCTCAATTAATATTTAAGTTATAAACAGCGACAGCCTCGTGGTAAATTCTAGAATTCTAAAGACAGTGTCATTATTATTATCTCGATATTATTATATACATATCTCGCTAAGCCTGAACCGATTCCTACCAGATCCTAGACGGCGCGTGTATACACCTAGTCTCCCTGTAGTATTTGTAGACTATGAACAGATAACAGGCTTAGGCGCAATCTTGCAACCACAACACACTGACTAACCCCAGAATCCAGCACTTGGGTGGCTTCTCGAAGTATCCGTGTTTTAGAAAAAACCTTTAAACCTTACAAAAACACGCTGAATAAATAAAAAACAACCTATATGCTAAAAAGCATTTGACATGCTCCGCTACTTTTTAAAGTACAAATTATTTGTGAATAACTTACTATATTTTATTGATGCATGTAAATGGATTCCGATAGATGGCCTTGGTCGTAAAGACAAATGTGATGAGGAAATTGGGATGACCAAATAGATCTGTACGATAGCTCAGTGTCTTAGAGCACTTCCCCGGATTAGAAAAGACGCGGGTTCGATTCCCGCTCATACAAAAAAATCTCTTTTTCCTTATTCACAAATAATTTGTACTTTAAAAAGTAGCGGAGCATGTAAAATGGTAAAAAATATAGATCAAAGTTTAAAAAATCGCGCCATCAAATAGTATGAATTTCAATTGCAAAATTAAATTATTATTATTTATTAATTATTACATAAACATAGTAGAAAGAGTGGGAAGTAGGTTATCTTCATACAAATGCACCGCGCGCGGCTTGTATGTGTTCGCCATAGTATCGTACACACACACTAACAAAATCTCGACCCGTTTCTCAGTACGCCAGTCGGGGCTAACCCCGCACAAGGTTCGCGTGTCACGGCTTTTCAGCACCGCTAAATAAAATGAAAAATGTGTGATAATCGCAGGAGAACTTATTGCTGTGTGTTTGGCTGTCTAAATGTCATGTCATGTCGATTTGACGGGCCTCGTGGCGTAGTTGGTAGTGTAACCGACTTCCTTGCACGAGGTCGTGGGTTCGATTCCCACTCAGGACAATTATTTGTGTGATGAACACAGATATTTGTACTGCGTCTGGGTGTTTTCTATATATTATATTTATGAATTTATAAAAAAAAAGTAGTATATGTATTATATCCGTAATCTGGTACCCATAGCACACGCGTTAAGCTTAGTTTGGGACCAGAGGACGTTGTGTGAAAAATGTCCGTGAATATTTATTTATTTATTTCTCAGTATTGTAGGTATAGTGACTAAGTAATAATCGTAAGTAAAAATCGTAAGTTAAAATAGTCTGTGTTGTGTCTGGGTTCAGGGTTAGTGAGGTCGGTATTATCTAAACGATTACAAGTAAAAAATACAACTTCCCGGCCCTTGCCAATTTCTAGGCACTAAATTTAAATTTAGCTAAAAGTGAAAACCCTGAGACAGGCAAGTATGGTAGGTAATTATATTGCGGAATGGGCCGGAGATAGCCTACTTCCCCACTCTTTCTACTATGACATAAATCCCTCTCACTACGAAATAGACGAACTATGAATCAGTAACAGGCTGGAAAAATAACGATACATTAATAAACTCGTTCTTCTCTATGCACTAATGTTTTTTTTTTTAATAATTTGCGCATTATCTTTTATTTATGCTTTTGACTCGCTGTCGTGATGCTCTTGCGGTCAGGGGCAGACATATTAACTAATAATGATTACACGAATACAAACTTAGTAAAGGTAACATTAATCATGTAGATTTAGTGTCTTAATTTTGATTATTTAACTGCCAAATTCCGTGTTGAATCTGGTCTGGATTTGTGTTCCGTGCAGTTATAACGTAGTTGTGAAATCGCAGATAGATTGCATCCATTTCGATGCCAAAAAATCGTACCTATAGGAATCGAAAACACAACCCTCGGCTCGAGAGGTGGGTATCCACTACGCTATCTGGGCAGTCAGGCATTATTTCGGTATCTAAACAAATAAATAAAATTGAAGTGTCTGTTTGTAATGTCTAAATAACAGCTTTTTACATAAATGTATACAATTACATAAAAAAGTATACCTATATATAATAAAATACTAATTATTAAAGTTTTTGTCTGTTTGACTGTTTGTTCCAGCTAATCTCTGGAGAGTATAAGTACTTATAACAAAAAACAGTATAATCTGTTTGTTCCAGCTAATCGGCTGGAACAAATTGGACGAGTCTTTCACTGGTAGTGTTATAAGGAGTAACATAGGTTACTGTTATTTAAGAAAAATAATTAGAGTTCTCCACAAAAAAAAAATATTAAATTCCACGCGGACGAAGTAGTTTCATAATACACTGAAAGCTCGCTAAAGTAATATATATTTATTTAGTGTATTTTTTTTTAAACTTCATAAACATATATTGATACATTAAGCCGGCTTAATGTTAAAAATATTCTTTGCCAGCCAACCAGTTTTGCCAGTCAGCTAAAAAAAGTAGGTAGAAAAAAATAAAGTCATTAGCTACTAACAAGAGTCTATCCTAGCAAAATATACCTAGTATGCAATACAAGTATCCGCAATATCGTGAAGAAACATGCATTCTTTAAGATTTTTTTACAAGTAACTTGTCTCTGTTGTCTATCGCGTATAAAACTTTCACTGTATCGAACGAAGTAAAAATTCTGAAAAAAATATTAGTCACCGGGGAACCCCTGTTTGCATAAACTACGTACGTTTGAACATCGGAGGGGATGTCCTGACCTAAGTCACTTGCACGCTCAAGTCTAATAATATAGTTATTAATATGCACGATGTTACATAATGGTAGTCCTTATGCAAGTGTTTAATAAAATATTTTCTTTTCTATTTGACAATAGCTGAGCCTACGTGGAATTCGGCTTGTAATGAGGTACTTGTGGGTACTTGTCTCTGAACCGCGCGCGATGGATAATGATATTACCCGAGCAATTAAAGAAACGAATCTTAAATGGCGGCGCTACTAATCATTGCCTCTCACTCACTCCTTATACCTGTCGAAATCACACACCTCGGTACAGCATGCAAAAAAATGAAAAAAATATCAGTCTGAATCTGCTTGTAGAGCTGTCTAGACGCGCTCGGGTTTTTCTAAATTCACTTCTATTTTTACTGTTATACTTATTTATAACTAAGTACTAAATACAGACCAAGTGTCAGTCGTACACACGCAAAGTATTTTAACCACTATTCAGTACTTTTATTATTCTATTTAAATTAAGAACTTAAAATTAAGTTTTATATGTTCTAGAAAATACGGAACCCACGGTTTGCAAGTCTGATTAGCACTTGGTCGATTTTTTTAAATAATTTTAAATACTTTTTATTTTCAACCAATAAATGTTTCTAATATAAAATATCACTGAACTTGCAAACCTGTTTTGTTGACAGTCCAACCTGTTAACAAAGTACAAGCCGCCATTCTTGAATCGTTTCTTTATTAGTGCTGATAATATTTCGTTGAGGGAAAAAAAAATATCACGGCTGTTTTCCTCGAAGGCGTAGGTAAAGGTATATTATACACCCACGGTTCGCCAGCTATGCTTAAGTCCCACGTAATAGGGGGCGAGCCTATCCCGGCGGACCACCGAAGGAATGTAACATAGTTCCAGTGGCTCGCCAATAAAGTCGGAGAGACGGCACACGGCGGGTTTCTTTAGTGGGTGAGGGCCCCACACTACCCTGTTCGTTGCCCCAAACGACGGGGTGTGCGGTTAGGTACACTTTTTCCCGCCTAAACAAAAAAAAAAGAGGGCAAGTCTATTGCCGTCTACAGCTACAGCGTATTAGCTGTCGCTCACACTACCGCTGCACCACAGAGGCAGTTAAGTCTCGTTGAGGAATGAATAATTAAGTAACAGTTTGATTATTTTCGGTAATGCTCGGTTCTTGTCGAGTGCTGTTTGGCACCATCTTCATCCCTCTCACGCCTCTACACGGGTGCCCTGTACGCCGCTCGACTTTATTCCAGAACATTTTCTGTTTGCTCAGCTGCTAAAAGTCGTAGCGTGATGATAAAAAGCTCTTAATTGTATAATGTAATGCAAACATATTAAAAAATTATATTATATATAAAAAAAATAATTAATTTTTTAAGTATTTTTAGGTGTATAGGTACATAATATGCATTATTAATGAATATAAATGTATACATACATACATTACTTAATTTGTAAAATTATGTTAAATTAATTAATAATATATATAAATAAAATAAAAATAATTATTGAATCATTATGCACTCGTGATTCACCTACACTTATAGACCAGTGTCGATAACTTTCGAAACAAAAAAAAATAATAGTAGATGCCGGAAATGGTGATAAACCGATTTTTACCCTTAAAAGCTCACCCCCACCCCCTTCCCGACCTCAAATCGCCCGTAAATAATTTTTCTTTTATTTTTGTTATATTTTCTTACTTTTCTAATGGGTTTCATCCTACTATTATTTTTTTACACTTTTTACCATTTTCAAAGGCATCGGCACTGACCTATTACCTGGATTCCGGATATTGATGGAAAAATAATAGGCAATATTTATATATATGTTTTTAGCATTTGACATGCTTAGCACTATACATTAAACACAAAGTGAAAAATGTAAAATCGAAGATAACAAGCACGAGCAGGATTTGAACCTGTATCTTCTGGATACCGTCCAGATGCTTTGCCAATTCAGCCATCGTGATAATTGCTCCTGACTGCTAATTTCGATAACACATTCATACTTAACGTCTTTGGGTGACGCCTGCGCCATTTGTCGGAAGTATTTTCATACAATATACCGACCAGCAGCCCGCAGCTCTCTTGTGGGCGCGTACAAAACAATGCATCGGTCGCCATACATTTTTCGGCACGTGAGACTTTTCGTGTGTGCTGCCGGCGTTCATCGATTTATAAGATTTTATCACGTCAAAATAAATATTCTCAGTAGCAGCCCGGAGTCTGGAAATATGCCCGGTAGACGGCAATAGCTCGCCTCCTGTTACGTGGGACTGTGGGACTTAAACATAGCTGGCGACTAGTGTGTAACACACCTCTGCCTACCCCTTCAGGGCATACAGCCGTGATGCTATGTTTTTTTTGTCGGTATGTACGCAAGGTTGTACAATAGATTTTATTGTAATTTTGCAGTTATTTGCCTTTATGTGACATCATTGCTTCGGAGGACGAAAAAAGCCCCATAAACTATTCGTCTAATCACACTACAGGGGGGTTAGGCAGAATCTCATATCTGTGAGATATAATCGACGAAAAAAAATCGACGCGTGATGTCGCAATAATCCGTTGCCCAATCACGGTGATCTCTCAACCAATGACAGTGATCTTCTAACGCGTGTACATAAGTACACACACATCTTTTTTTTTGTTTGATAGCTCTTGATTAGACTTAACAACTGGTATACATTTTATCTCGCTACTATATCGGGAACCTGACATATTACCTAAAAACTTTTGGCTGCGGCGGGGCCGCGGGCAAAGGCTAGTTAGTAAATAATAAAAAAATAACGCTAATTACATTTACAAACAGAACGTTATCAGTTTTATCTGAATTATTTTTAAATTTCCGCGATTTATATTTATTTAAACACACGTAACGGGTCTACACGCGCATTACCACTAACCTCAATGTTTCGGCTGAGTTGCACCAGCCGTGGTCACGAGTAGCTATTCGTGACCACGGCGTAATAGACCCGTTACATTATGTTATTACGTAATTCCATATTCTATAAATACATTTCATATTTCGTTGTGGGTATAACACAATGATGTTTCTTACGAATCCTTACGGCACTTGAAACGTTATTATATGTACATAGAAACATGTTTTATAGTGTTTATATAATTACTTAGAAACAATCCCACGTGATCTATGTCTATATAATATACCGTTTTAAAACAGATTTCGATTCGATGGAACTTTGTTTTATAATAATAGCTCTTATCTCAACCAATTACTGTCATATTATTGGGCTCGAGTCTTATACTACGTGGGTGGCAAACAAGTGGGAATCGAACTCACAACACTCGAACGGGAGGCGGGTATATAAACCACCACCAGACATAATAATCAAAACATTTCTGGTGTGGATAAGCGTTTATCTTTACAATTATTGCCAATCCCTTATTTTCAGACCAATGATTTGATTGAAATTTCACAAGAAACAGTTGAATATCTGAGCTAATCAAAGCTCATTCATGTATAAATAAACAGGCTAGTTAATGCATTTTTCTAACACAATAATTCATAACAAAATGAAGTAACAGATTTAGTTCAGATATTGTTCGTCGGTAATCACCACGCAGTCGCAGCCTAGCGGTAAAACCAAGGACTGCAAAGACAGTGGTATCGACTTCGATTCAGAGCTCGTACGGCACACACCTCGGACTTTTCCAAATTATGTCTGTTTGATTACAATTTATCACTGCTCGATGAAGGAATATATCGTGAGGAAACCTGCATGCATGAGAGATTTTCCCGGCAGCTTGTGAAGTCGGACTGGGCTAGCATGGTGGACTATAGCCTAATCCCTCTCATCATTAATGGAACACGCGTGCAATAAGGTGGACAGAAAAGGGGTTGATAAAAAATGCGATTTTCTATCTCTAAGGAATCTAATTTCATCTCGAAAAGAAATCTCGTCTTTTGATCTCAGTTGTGAGCAAATTTTCGATGTCTTGAAATGTTGGAACGTTAAGATTTGTCAGTTAGAGTATTGTCACAGTAATCTTCCATATTGTTCCAATCTATCTATACTCTATTATAAATTATACTATTATAAAAGCTTTATCTGTACACTATTAAAGATATTTGGGAAAAGATATTGTATTAAGTATTTTTTAGTTCCATCCATCCATCAGCCTTTCATCGTCCACTGCTGGACATAGGTCACCCCAAAATGGGGGTTTTACCATAATCGCCACGCTTGGCAGGCGCGTTGGCGATCGCAGTGGATGTTTTTAGTACACAGGGGAACGTTGCTGCCCGGACCCGCGGTAATCCCTTAGTCGGCTTTTACGACTCCCATAGGAAGAGACGGGGTGGAGCTATTCCTGGTGCCGGCCCCACACAGCAAGCTTTTTTAGTTAGCCTAAGGTATTAAGTTATAGGCGTCATTAAATTCAAAATATCTTTTTTGGGTGTTTTTTCTCTGTTCATTCAATGTTTCATATCAAGCTTTTAAACTAGAACAGATTTTAATGCATTATTTCCCGTTTATTAGCTTTTGATCAGAACTAAACACTGTTCTACGTTTTATCTCTCGACTACCTCGGGAACCTGACTACCTGACTACTAACCTAACCTAACCTAACTACTTATCATCACGCCATTTCCCTTGCGGATAATACCTTATTTTAAATGTTGTTACTTACTAAAAAATTTGCCATGAATATTACACAGTAAATAAATAAGGATTTGTATCAAAACTTATGTAAGTACCAGTATATATACTTTTTTAAATTAATCTTTCTGCCAAGTCCTGCTAAGAAATGAAAACCACTGACGGGTTTTATCAATTCTTTTTTAAATATAAACTATAGCAAATACATGACAGATGCATAATATTTGGCACATTATGTTCTTTGTAGCGCTGGTAAAACACAGCAGTATTGTTACAAAGTCTACATATTATATAGGAACTTCGTGGTAAAAAGACCCGCTGAAAATGTGCTGAACATGTACCAGCCCCCTTAGAATGAAAAACGAAATGTTAGACGAACTTTCGTTTCGCTTCATTGTGATTGGTCGCTTGAATCACGCCTCGAAATCTCGACTAATCAGGAATCACTCGTCGGACTGTTGATCAATCACAATGACTCGAAACGAAAGTTAGTCTAACGTTTCGTTTTTCATTCTAAGGGGGCAGATCTTTTATTAGGGGATTGCAAGAGTGCTAATGCGACGTCAAGTGGTTTATTGTTGTTTGAGAGATCAGTTGTTAGAAAAATATTTTCGTTATAAATATGTATTAAGTAAGTATTACTTACCCTCATCGAAAGCAAAGGCGGGATGCCATAAAGACAAACATTTTGGCATTTATTGCGAATAATTAAAATAATATGTCAATGCCAGTGGTCGTAAAATTTATTGCGATATTTTTGAGCAATATTTTTTTAATAAATGTGCCATGGCTTTTTTGCATAAAAATAGGCTATAAATTCGCCATTATGTTTGACATCAATTGTTATTTTTTATTACTATTATTTATATTTTTACAATCAAATGAACTCAAAACCAAAGAGGCTTTCAAATTGTTTATAAACATGTTCTTTTATGCTCGTTGGAACTATTTATTATTTTTCCACAATTATTTATTTTGAAAGTCAAACGAGTTCAAAACGAAAGAGGTTAAACGTGCTCTTTTATGCTTCTGGGGGTATTTTTGTCCATACCGAATTATAATATGATTATTTTAGGGTTAGATTGGTATAGTGCCAAGGTAGTGACATCTATCGGTGGATAGTAGATTGAATCATTTCACAACTAATGACTTTCCTAGTTTTAAAAAGGGACTACTCGGAATAAAAAGCAACTATCGGGTAAGCATCATTAAGTTTTAAATAAACAAAAACATTGTGAATATTTACGCTCGACGCGACACTAAAATCAGTTTTCGTATTGAAACTATCGTGAGATTGATACATATTAGAAATATATCACCGGCAATAACTTACGTTGAGGATCGATTTAGTCGACCCGGGTTTCGAGCATATTCGATGCTCATCATCAGGGCGAGCGCGCAGCGGTGTCAACGAGTTCCCGGTGATATATTTCTAATACTAAAATCAGTGCTATCCTTATTTCGTGAGAACTATTTCTATAGACCAATGTAGAAGTACTTCTTAAAATTAGCGCTAGATGGCGTATTAAGACATGAGAAGGTACTTTTTGAAATTAGCGCTATCTATGTGATTTATTGAAAACTACTTAGTAAGACCAATACATTATTAGTTACTTATCAAATAATCAATTTTATTGTGGAAAATGAAGATTATGAGGCGTGCAGTTTTGGATTTTCCAAAGTAGTTTGTCTTACGCCTGCTCCGACTAACTAAAATATTTTTAGTTAGTCTTGAGTACACCTGGTAAAAAATAAAATTATAAGGGCGTGATCTACTTACGTGATCTTCATATTTTTTCTTTTATTTGTCATTTAAATTACTTTATTGTAAGAGGAACCTAAAGTAATCTTGTAAACAACAATTTGTAGGGATGGGCCGAAGTTCGTTTTACATTCGGCTTAACCGTATTTCGGTGGCTTGAGTTCTTCGGTTTTAAATACCGAACATTCGGTATAAGAAAAAGGTAAGGTTTATACTCAAATTTAGAGAAATCACATCTGTCATAGCTGCAAAATAAGTCACATATACCACTACTCGAAAATCATTTAAGCATGGTCAGTTGTTTGTTAAACTATAATTATTATAGATAAATTAAAATGTATAAATGAATTAGTTTTTTTCACAATCCAGGAGTCTATGAATCAATACATCTAAGGCGATTCAAACACACTGCCCCGCGCTCCGTCGCCTGGCGCGGGTTGGCAGATTTTAATATTGTATGCAAGTACATCGATTAGTATAAAAAATACGCCAGGTCCAACACACCGAAAACGCGCCATGGCGCGGGAGCACGTCCCGCTAGCAGATTCTGCCGCCAGGCGCGGAGGCGCGGGGCGGACCGCAGCAGGAAACACACTGCGCTCCGCAGTATCGCGCCTGTTTTCGTGCTAAGGACTTGTTCACGATGGATCTGGACACGGATTGCTCAATAAATAGTCAAAAGATGCAGTTGATATTCGTGTAAAGTTATAAAACTTGTCTTCATGTTTTCTTATGTCCATGTCCATCAGCTTTTTATCGTCCACTGCTGGATATCGGCCTCCCCAAAATGGGGGTTTTACCATAGTCGCTACGCTTGGCAGGCGGGTTGGCGATCGCAGTGGATGTTTTTAGTACACAGGGGAACGCTGCTGCCCGGTCCCCCGATAATCCCTTAGTCCGCTTTCACGACTCCCATAGGAAGAGACGGGGTGGAGCTATTCTTGGTGCCGGCCCCACACGGCGGACTCCGTCCATGTAATTCAGTACAAATGAACCATTTCTCAATCTATTTCGTAAAAAACGATGTATCGATATTGGATTCTATTAGGTCTACTTATTTGCTTATACAAAAACCATATTGCTAAAACAATTGCAGCGTCTTGAATGAGTTCAGTATTGCCCATTGTAACGTTACTAACACCACGCCGACCAAATGGAAAGTAACCTTTAGTATGGTGCGGGCCGCGTACAAAGCCGTCAGGCGCGGAGGCGCGGTAAAATCTGCTCCAAGAGGCAGATCTGCTCCTCCGTCGCTGCGCGCGGGATCTGCTGCCCCGCGCCTCCGCGCCAGGGCGCGTCGCCAATGTGTGAATCTCCTAATAATTTGAAATAAGGTGTCACTCTTACACTGACTGTTTTTTTATTGCTTTACGGCGTTGTCTTTTATAAAAAAATACATACAGAATATGACTTGTTACTCCCGAGAAAGCACACACCGAAGTTCGGGCGAACTTCGGCCGAATTTTGTATATTTACCGAATGTTCGGCCGAAGTTCGTATTCGGTTAAAATCACATTCGGCCCATCTCTAATAATGTGTAAGAAAATTGAAGCGTCATTTTCAAAAACAAATGCATATCAGTCCGTTTTATGTATCAATGGTTTTGAACCGTTATCGGGTTGTCAAAATTTAAAAGCACGCAAAATTGGTCCTTATGACCGATATCGGTGATGCATTCTTTTTCGTGTTTTTTTCCTTAGATGTGTTTTATGATGCGTTTAAAATGCGGTGCTTAAGTACGAGGTTTTACAAGCTTACGGGACTTTGAGGGGTTTCCGCTCGAGTGATCTCTCTCCTTATCACTGTCATCTTTCCTATCTATCTCCTATTTCTTTCTCTTAGGTTGCCAACGTCTATGTGACGTCCCAGGTTGCAATCTACTGCAGGTTCAAGTAATCGCTTGCGATCAGGTGGGCCGTATGCTTGTTTCAAACAACAACAAACAAGTTGTTTGCTACCCTACAAACGATTATTTTTTTGAGGTGACCCGACGAATACAACGCAACGAGCTAAATGTTATCTATTTGAAAGCGTGAGTTATTATTTTGAATTTATGAAGACATTGAGTTTTATTAGCTCATTTGCAACAACGCAACCTCCACATGATTTGTCACGTGTAAGCAATGGCCTTGAAGTTCATAATAATCTGGAACTTCATATCCGGACCCCAGTCACGCAAGCACTGACTTACCACAACCGGATGATTGACTTAGAAATTCTGTATCAAATTGCCACATGTTATGTAGCGGAATTACGAGCAAGCAACGGGATATTGGAAACGACAATAAGATTATCGACCATTACGTCAATATTTGTAAAGAGGTCGGTAGATCCCTAGTCGATATCGTCCATTCAAACTGAACTAAGCAGGGTTCTACTACCACTTTTGTGATAAGGATATTAATTTGTCGTACCACTGAAGGAATGTAATATGGTTCCGGTTGCCTGCCAATAAAGGCGGGTTTATTTACTGGGTGAGGGCCCCACACTACCTTGTTCGTTGCCCGACGGGATGTGCGGTTAGGTACATTTTTCCCGCCAAAAAAAAAGACAGAAAGGATATTTGTCGTGTTTAGGAATTGTACTTATTACACTTGGCATAGAAGGTCAGTGCCTAGTTGTAAGTTTACAGAAGCGAGTTTCTTTTTAACACGTTTTTACTAGCTTCGCCTGTATCTATGTAACGGAATCTTTGATCGTGATTTTCACCTTTCCTTACCTATACTATGTTTTCACCCACTTCGAAATGTTGGATTAAATAAAAACTTTGCGCTTTTATCAAGAATGAATGACAATACAATATATGAGAAGTTAATCGGTTTTTAGGGTTCCCTAGCCAAAAGGAACCCTTATAGTTTCGTCATGTCCGTCCGTCCGCTGTTTGCAGCTTAGCTCAGAGACTTAGAAATCTGTAATATTGCATGAATGTACATATTAGTCACGTTGACAAAATGATCAAATAAAATCTTGAAGAAGAAATTGGTGTACCCTCTACACGGTATTTAATTAAAGCAGCCAACAGGCATACATAAAAAACAAATTATCTATGTAAGTGGAAAAAGGGAATTTTACTGCAAGCAGGGTTAGAGCTTGCGTCCCATCCAATCCGGGGAAGTGCTCTAGACCGTTAAGCTATTGCAGTCGCCCTTATCGGTCTTAAGTTCCCCTTTTCCCACTTTCTCAGATAATTTGTTATATAAAGTAGCTGAGCATGTCAAGTGGTACATTACAGATAAATATAAGTAAAATTTAACATTTATTCACTTATTTTTACACAAACATTGAATCAAAAAGTAGATAATTATCGTTTGATTTGGCGAAACACGTTTGTTTTTCGGTAGTAAGTATCGGTTATTTCATGCTAATCTGGCATTTGACAGTGATTATGGATTCAGGACTGGCAGATAATGTAGTCTAACTTTAAGTCCGTCTCGTACTTTTATTTATGCAAAAGCTGCAAATATTATAAACGAATCATAGCCATTAAATTGAGGTTTTGAATTAATTTTGTGTTTGATAAATTAATGAAACCTTTATAAAACACGTTTACTTGGACCTGTGGAACTAATCAGTTTGTTTTTAAATTCACGGTTCTTCAGACAGGGTCGCCAGTTAAATATAATATTATAATAAGAGAGAGAGTATTGCGTCGAATGCAAACTATGTCAATTTGCTTGTATAGGGTATTCTCAGGAACCATTCCTCACCACCTAATTCAAAAATTCTTTAACAGTTCGAAAAGTATAAGTACCTACTATGTTTGCTGCATATGCAAACTAGCTAGAGTTAAGTATAATAATTTTCGTTACCAAGTCGGAAAAAATTGTGCCTCTTGAGAGATTTGATGGATTGCGTTGCGTCTCACTTTACATAAAAATAATGTGAGGCTCAATTATTGTTTCTCAAATATTTAAAATAGACGTCGTGGGACGTCTACCAGATGTGAAAACATCGAAATTATTTTTTAGAAATAAAATGATTATAACTTGACAAAGTACTCCTCAAGACGAATCAAACTAATATAAACTCGATGGGGTTGCGTCGTTACATTACAAAGTTACTGTGGCCACCTTCTAGCTCCATCATCAGGCCTTGGATAGCATCTAGATTCTAGAGACAAAGTACTCGTCAAGACGAATCAAACGATTTCAAACTCTATGGGGTTACGTCGTTTCATTACAGTTACTGTGCCCACCTTCCAGCTCCATCATCAGACCCTGGATATCATCCAGGACTGGAGTACTAGTCAAGACATTTCAAACGAGCCCTAACACGATAGAGTTGCACCATTTAATTACAGAGTTTCGCATGGCCAGCTTCCAGCTCCATCATCAGACCCTGGATATCATCTAAAGATAAAGTACTCATCAAGACGAATCAAACGTGTCCAAACTCGATGGGGTTGCGTCGTTTCATTACAGAGTTACTGTAGCTACCTTCCAGCTTCATCATCAGGCCCTGGATACCACCTAGAGACCATGCACTCGTCAAGACGAATCATACGAGTCCAAATTCGATGGGGTTGCGACGTTTCATTATAGAGTTCCTATGTACAGCTTCCAGCTCCATCTTCAGATCAGCTCCATGTCATCATAATATTGCATTGTCACGCGATATACATATGCGTGTAAAATTTCGGCTCAATTGGAAACCGGGAAGTATGTCAAATTTAACTTGCATGATTTGAACAGGACAAGTTGATTTGATTTGAAAAGCGTCGCCACGCTAACAGCCGAATTTACCTTTCCTCCGCATTAGATGTTTCACATCAAAAAAATCCACTTCACTATATTACTCTGTCTATCTTTAAAGGATAGCCCACGGTAACTATTTTTATCTTTCCAGTTTTTTTTACTAAAAGTGCATTTTGTTGAAAAGTCGCTTTTACAGATATGTATTATCTTCGATCAACAATAATATGTTCAACAATATGTTGATCGTAGGATATTATGTTAACTTATCTGTCGGTCCGCGAGATCTTCCGTATTCCTTTATCAAATCTATCATTTACTCTCTCTTTTAAAGCTTTTCCGCTAATGGCGAAAGATCCCTTAAGAAGATTTAAAATCATCTAAGAATTTTTTTGATAGATGCGGAATTCCGCACTGGTCGACTGGTATTACATTGATTATCCTAAATATTTCATTTTGAACATTTTTGCCCATTAAACCATAAAAAGTAAATTAATATCTTGGAAGTTATGGCTAAATAAATTTTTTCGCGAAAAAATAATTTTGGCTGGAGTTACTGCATGGAGGTTGGCGTGGCAGGGCTTAGGTGTGCTTAATGATTTTTTACCCGACTACGGTGAAGCCAAATGAAAGGTTTATGATTTTAGCAGTCGAAACAAGGAAATAATTTAGCCAAAAATCAAATGCCTAGGTAGTGGTCGCATACCTGCATGTTTCTAAAACACCTTTAAAATTAAAAATCTTAACCCGACCGTGGCTTCGTCGTAGTCGGGTAATAAAGAAAAGTAAAATAAGATCACATTTAAAAGAGCACTCCGGATTGGATGGGACGCAGGTTTGAATCCTGCTTGCAGTAAAGTTCCTCTTTTCCACTCTCACAAATAATTTCTTATTTAAAATAAGTTATTAAAAGTTATAGTATAGCTGAACTAATTGGTTTAAAATGTTATATAAGCTCTAAGCTGTGTTGATCGTAACGTTAATCCAATTAGGGGTATTTGGATCCAAGTTTCATTTTATTTTATGTCTGGCAACGATATAATATATATATTTTAAATAGAATTTTAGTCTAAACTCTGCTTTGTTATACGTCCAATTATTTGTGATTAAAGATTTAAAAAAACATCAGACATTTTTGGTACGAAGCTTTTGAAACATAAATGAAAAAATTTGGAAAATCCAAAACGCACGCCTCATAATCTTCATTTTTCACAATAAAATTGATTATTTGATAAGTAACTAATAATGTATTGGTCTTACTAAGTAGTTTTCAATAAATCACATAGATAGCGCTAATTTCAAAATATGCTAATGTGTTTCTCATGTCTTATACGCCATCTAGCGCTAATTTTAAGAAGTACTAATATATTGATCTATAGAAGTAGTTCTACGAAATAAGGTATAGCGCTGTTTTTAGTGTATCACTGTGCTATCGAGTCTAGCGTAAATATTCACTATTTTTTTGTTTATTTAATAACAATTAAACCACATTGAATCAGACCGTGAAAAGTAATAGGGCTTTATTTGTAATTGTACTGAAGTTAATAACGAAAAAAAAAAGGCTCGATTAGTAAAGTATTTCGGTTGTTATCGTGTTAACATACATTACCTACAACAAACGGACGTCCAAGACAGAACTTTTTTAAACAGTTTTTTAACTAGTTTAAATAACAAAATGGCATAAAAAATATTATGAGTGTCAAAAATAGTGTTTTTTCTTGATATGTGTATGTTTATATTGTTTTACAAGTGCAATATATGATAAATAAAGACATTTTAAGTTTGAAAAATCAGTTGTTCTGCGTAAAACGAGAATAGTACTCACCTCAACGCTTCGCTTATGAGGCGTGCAATATGTAATTTTTAATATAATAACCCTACGTCGCGAGGTAATTAGTTAAATAATTAACAAAAATTGAAATCCTTGTCTTTGTGTTCTCAACTATAACACGTAGTAGGACTGTTAGGCTGTAGACTGACTTGTGTGCTGTAATCACACATAGGTAATATGCCTGACAATGACTTTTATAGTTCTCTGTCTGGTCGGGTCGTACCGTTCAACAGTAATATATAGGTATACTACACAGATTGACCGCAAACTGCAAGCGACACTTATACTAGATTCTACGAATTTTTGTGAAAATGATTCCAGACACCGCGACACTGCAGCGTGCGCCTGCGGCGCGCTGTTGCGCAGTTGTCGCGGCTCTTAATAATGTTGACTATTTCGCTGCTCTTATAAATGTTGACTACTGATGCCTACTGCTACTACATACACTGACATGTGCGGTCTGCAGTCCGTCTCGGAAAAGAAAAGGCCGCGACCGCAAGCAAACGTGGTCGACTGCAACCGTAGGTTGCAATGCCGCCTGCGGCTTCAGTCTGCGGGCCAGAAGGATACCTTTCTTGGGTAATAAGAGTATACTGCATAAAACGATCTATAATAAGCAAAGAAACAGACAGACAAGACCAGCAACATCGATTTAATTTTACACGATTTAGAGAAGATAGTTAATAGTATGTATAATTAATTAATGAATAGTTATGTTTTTATAAGGATAATTCAAAACCTATAAGCTTTAATCTCGTTTTAATTAATTTACTATGGAGTAATATATAAATACAATACAATAGCACTACTTTCACTCTCCATAGATAAAGTAACGAACAATGTTACGTAATGTGAGATACGATTCGCGCCATTTTAAAAGTCATTCTTAGCGAAAGTGATTCGCAAAATGCAAAGAAATTACAGCAATATTATTATTTTGATTGGTTTGGTTTTGGTGGACTTTTTGGTAAAAGAGAATAAAAAAAAATAGATAAGTAGGTCATTTTATAGGATTTATTAGGCTTTGCAAACACGCAATGGATTTTGATACGATTTTCACATTCGTCCGAATAACTTTGAAGGTTTGAACATGCTATAGATAGTGAATCCTAATTAAACTTTTTAAAAGTAGACTTGTAACGCGCCCTCACTTCTCATGGATGCTATTGACTAATTAATGAATTAATCTTTAAGATTTTTGATGAACTACACCTCTTTTACAAATTTAAGTACTTTAATTCAGTTATAGCCAGCGTATGCCACAAATTGACTTGATTAAAAATGCATTTTATCCTCTACTTAAAAAGTAATTAGGAAACATAGATATGTTTTCTAATTACTTTTTATGTACTTATTAACCTCATTAGAAAATTATTTAAACGACACTGAAAATAGTTTCAAAATCGTCGATATGTCATTTGTATTCCAGCGGCAAACTTCGTAGTTACTGCCTCAGAATCAATAAATTTTATTGTAACTTATTAATTAACTAAATTCATTAAAAAACATTAAAATCTGCAAATCCTATACTGGAGATATAATCAAAAAAGCCGTTCCAGACAAAATCTAGGAGAAAATTAATTTCATTGTTATGTAATTTATTTTTTTGTGAATTTATCAATTTTTAAATGGCTATTCTGAACAGAGTAAAATCCGACAAATCAAAGATCACAAAAATCGTTCCAGCTGTTCCTGGGTTAACTAATTGTTGATTAACTTGATGGTTTAACTAACCCAAATTTGTTTTATATTATTATATTAGGTTTATTAGAAGATGTTACGAAGAAAATAGTAGGCATGAATGTGAGGAACCACTGAAGTAATGTAACACAGTTCCAGTGGTCTGCCAATACAGGCGGAGAGACAACACACGGCGGGTTTATTTAGAGGGTAAGGGCCCCACACTACCCTATTCGTTGCTCCGGGGTGTGCAGTTAGGTGGTACATTCTTGACCGCCTTAAAAAAAGGGCATGAATGTGAGGGACTTTAAGAAAAAAAAAGTGTGTGTGTACTTATGTACACGCGTTAGAAGTTATACTTCTTTGGCGTAACAAGATAAAAATCTTTTAAAAAAAATTATCATTCGCCTTATTCTACGTTTGTAGAAAAAACGACACTAACAATAGAAAAAAGGTATTTAATATATTGAAAGTTTTATTACAACGCATTATCTAGTTAAATAAAGATTATTTAAATATCACAAAAAAACTAAAATGTTGACTGTAGCTAACTTGAGGGTGTCTAACTTCGGACCACCGAAGGAATGTAACATGGTACCAGTGGCCTGCCAATAAAGGCAGAGAGACGGCACACGGCGGGTTTCTTTAGTGGGTGCTGGCCCCACACTACCCTGGTCGTTGCCCCGAACGATAGGGTGTGCGGTTAGGAACATTTTTTCCCGCCTTAACAAAAAAAAAAGGGTGTCTAACTTCAGGGTGTCGGTTTTCGTAACGGTGTGCGCGCGCATCGTAAAAATTTATTCTCATCATTTTTCCCTAACGCGCCAAAAGAAGTGTAACTTCAAAAAGAGGTAGACCAAGAAAAAGATGGATCGGTTGTGCAAGAGATATTATGAAAAGGCAGGGAGTCAGTGACGTGTCCGGTCGATGGCGCTGTGCGGCGCACCCGTGTGGGCGGAGTCCCTGGATGCACTGAACAGGGCTCTTCTGTGAAGGCCACTCTTCAGCCCGCGGCTCTCTTGTGGCCGCGAACATGAAACAATGCATCGATCGCCATACATTTTTCGGAACGCGAGACTTTTTCGTGCGTGCTGCCGGCGTTTATCGATTCATAAGACGTTATCACGTCAAATAAATTTAGCAAAGAGGTAATATTCTCTACAACACACAACTTTCGTATTACATCACGCAGTTTACTGTGTTACGGCGTGCTAAAGGTTTAAAACGTAATCTTACAATTACAACAATCACATAAGACAGTTCCGGAAGTTTGTGATCAAAACAATAAGTACATCAAAGCAATTTTAACACTAAACCTAGTGGATTTAGATGTGTAATCTCTCAAAATCCAGGGACTTATTCCAAACTTAACATCAACAACAACAGCAGGACTTTTTTATACTAACGAGGGTAGCAAACCTACATATGGTACGATAATGGTAAGCGATTACCGTAGCGGCGTAGCGTATAGATGTAAATAACATCAAAGCCTTCAGACGATGGCTAATAGCATAAAAATGAGGAGGTTTAGAGCGAACGAGACGGAATTGTAGAATATCTTTTTTTGTTAAGGTTGGAAATACATATGTACCGCATACCCCGTCGTTCAAACTCTTGAATTCATGGATTAAGATCGGACCGCCTTAGAGCTTTACCGAACCTAATGCATAGACAATTTTATTATTGATACAGACACTTAACTAAAACATAAGAACCTGCTCTTTTTAAATGTTACCATGGTATACCAGATCAGTGAAAAATTATATAATATTATGAACAATTATGCAAAATATTCAAATATTATTCAACCAACGTTAAGTGACTAAATAATGGTCTTTTTTATGCAAATGAATTTTTAACAAAAGTGAAACTTAAGTAATTATTATACATACATAGCATCACGCCTGTATTCCCAGAAGGGGTAGGCAGAGGTGTATTACAACACACCGACGATTCGCCAGCTATATTTAAGTGCCACGTAATAGGGGGCGAGCCTATTGCCGTCTACCGGGCACATTTCAAAACTTCGGGCTGCTACTGAGAATTTTCTTTTTACGAAAAAGTTCAATAACACTACTCGACCCGGGGATCGAACGCGAGGCCTCATGATCAGCAGTCACTCACACTACCGCTGCACAACAGAGGCAGTTAATGTAATTATTATGTTTGCTATAATAATTTAGGTACAGCCGTCATAGTGTAGTGGTATGATCAAGGACTGCAAAGACAGTGGAATTGAGTTCGATTCCTAGTCCAAGCTCCAGCACGGCACACACTTGTAACTTTTCGAAATTATGTGTATACAAATTATCATTGTTCGGTAAAGTAAAACATTGTACATAAAATTTAAGGCACGCAAGTTTCCCCAACTTGCGTGCCTTAAATATTTTATCTCTCTGAAGTCTGCCAACCCGCACTAGGCCACTATGAGAGGAGACCCGTGCCCAGTAGTGGGGCAGTAATCGAACCTGCGTCCCTTCCAATCTGGGGAAGTGCTCTAATCCACTGAGACTGAGACTTAGTCGTTAAGACAAATGTGATGAGGAGATTGGGTATGGCCGAAAGGTGGTGCGGTAGCTCAGTGGATTAGAGCACTTCCCCGGATTGGAAGGGACGCAGGTTCGATTCCCGCTCGCACTCAACTTATCTTTTTTCTCATTCACAAATAATAATTTGTACTTTAGAGAAAGGAATGCTTAGGTGGTTTGGACACGTAGAGAGGATGGATGAAAGAAGATTAACGAAACAAATTTACAAGGCGACTGTGAATGGGCAAGTTGGTAGAGGTCGACCTAGGCGAATGTATTTTGACCAGATCGGAGACACTCTTAAGGAATGCCAGGTTAAGAGTACTCGTAACCAACGAGCATGGATAAAAGCGCTGATGAAAGTAGATCAAGCGAAAGATCTGTGTCAGGATCAAGTGGAGCAAGTGGAGAGAAGTGGTCTCTGCCTAACCCTACGGGAAAAAGGCGTGACAAATATTATTGGTGCAAATATCTATGTACAAATAAAAAACGTGCATAATGTTGGATAACATAGGTACTGCTTAAATTCTTCTTACTCTGAAAAGAGACCCGTGATCAACGAAAACCTTACGAAAAATGTTTATAAGATTACTAGCTGACCCGGCAAACGTTTTGTCATGTATATTATTTCTAGGAAACATTTTTTTAGTTCAATAAAAATAACTATCTACTATAAGTGTGCGGGGATTTACTTATAATCGAAAGCGTTGTAGACAATGAAAGTATGCTTTATTTAGGATGTACTTTATTCCCAAATAAATTTTTATTGAGTGTAAAAAAATATTTATTAAAAATGTCTTCAAATAAATTAATTTATTAATAATTAATAAATCCTTCTATCAGTGTATTGGTGAAAAATAGTGAATTAATATTGTATTCGTTTGCTTATTATTTGACTTAATTTTCACAATAATAAAACAGGTATATTTATTAAACACGTACATTAATTCTGGGTAACTTTGACATATTATAGCGATATTTGTCACGGTATTTTAAATGTTTTAACATTTAAATGACAATATTATACTTTGTTAGTGTTCTCAGAATATTTTTTATCCATAGACAATAGTGAAAGACTATAATATCCATTAATTATAGAGACAAATCTATTTTTGTAGTATGTCAAAGTTACCACCCACAAAAGTGTAACTATGACACACATTAGATCCACATAAATGAGGTAATATTTGATTATTAAATTACTTTGGGTAGCATTGGTTTATATTATTCTCAAATTAGGGATGTGGCTGTGGCAATAAAAACGTAAATACGAGGAGGGATCAAAAAGTAGTGAGAATGAGATAGAATATAATGACTGTTGAATACTTAATAATTTATTTTTCTACATAGTCTCCGAGTCTCTCTGCACACCGAGTCCAGCGCTTTACTAAGGCTTCAATCCCTTTCAAAAAAAAAGTTTTGTCTTGGTTCTGCCAAAAGCTCTCCACGGCATCCATCACCTCGTTATCGTCTTCGTACCTGTTTCCCCTTAATTATTCTTTCAATTTGGAGAACAGATAAAATCGCTAGGCGCCGGATCTGGTAAAGAACTGAGGGGTGGTCAACCAATTCGAAGCCAGCTTGCTGAATGGCAGCCATCGCAACTGCTGACCTGTGCGCGAGTGCGTTGTCGTGATGAAACAGCACGCCACTTCGAAGTTTCCCTCTGATTTTCTCTTTGATGGCATTCCTCAACTTGGGAACTAAAGCTGCATAATATTGGCCTGTAATAGTGGTTCCACGCTCCAGGTAATCAATCAACAGTATCCCTTATGAGTCCCAAAATATTAAGGCCATAACCTTGCCAGCCGATGCCACGGCACGGAACGTTTCTTCGGGGTCGGCCATGATGGCCGTTTCCATTGCGAAGATTGCTGTTTTGTCTTGGTATCAAAATGATGGACCCATGTTTCATCCATTGTTACGAAACGAGACAAAAAGTTTTCAGAATCTTCTTGAAACTTGTCCAACAGTATCTTCAAAATGTCAAGTCGATTTTGTTTCTAACTGTCGGTTAACATTCTCGGCACCCATCTTGCGGAGACTTTTCTCATATTCAAAGATTGTTTCAATATGGATTGAATACTTCCATATGAAATGCCCGTTTCTTGAATTAAGCATCGGATGGTAACTCTTCGATCGCTCAATACAATTTTCTTGACTTTCGCAACATTTTCTTGGGTGACTGACGTCGATGGACGGCCGCAACGATGTTCGTCTTCCGTGCTCGTTCTCCCTACTTGAAATTGAGAAGCCCACCTTGCAACAGTGGAATACGGCGGAGCAGACTCTCCTAATGTTGCCTCCAAATCGCTATGAATCTCTTGCGTTGTTAACTTTTTTAAAAAGAAGTATTTAATAACGGCTCGCACTTAGTTTTTCTCCATTTTCGAGAACACGTTCCGACACGAAGCAAACAAATGACTACATTCAGAAAAAAACAAAAGAGAATCAAATATTTTTTTCTTTTTTAATATTACAAATATGTATCTGAGCTATGCCTGCCAGTATTTTTTTTTTCTTACCAAGGAGTATGTAGTTCTCACTACTTTTTGATCCCTCCTCGTATGTAGTAATATCTTATATATATTTGTAAAAAAGGTATATCAATCAAAATTTAGAAAGTTAAGGTATATTTTTTTAATTCGCACCAAAACCTCGTTTAAATTCAATAATGAAGAAACCGTTAAGCATATTAAAATGAAGACAAACTTAAATAATTAAAACAAACAAAAATATGTAAAGGCTTAAAGTACTTATTGACCCTACTCCATATAGAGTAAATTGTCATCCATACAATCACAGTATATCAAAAAAAATATTCCACTGTTTCATGAACTCAAATTCGCGCACTAATTTCGGACAGTTTTGACATTAACTCTGTTTGACAACTTCGCTTTTATTTTAAGGAGTGTTTACGGAGCTTGCTTAAAAATAAAATCTAAAGCAAGCATTAACAAAAAATATTGATTTCAAAGGGAAAAACATTATAACATTCTCATAGTCACACTGTCAATGTTACCCCAATGAATCAAAGTTACCTAGATTGACTGTACATATTTTCGTTTTGATTTAAAACTATTTCCAAAAAATGTTAAGTACAATATATACAGGTACGCGGTAATGGCCGTTGTTGGCGGGAGCTCACAACACGTGTTTATTTACATGAGATCACTTAATTAACTAATAGTTAAAACTGTCTTTATCAGTTATTAATAAATTGCGAATAAATAATTATTGCACTGGAAATTAATAATAAATTTACGATGAGAGTAAAATTAACATGAGAGTTGCACAGAAAAATTAAAATAATACGTATAACAGTCACTGCTACGATCGATACACAAATAAAACCAAAAAAAGAGTAAGACAGGAGACCGGCTTCGTTCTCATCCTTACTCCGTGATATTTGCTGGATGAGAGATGACAACGGTAGACATCTAGCGGGGATAACTGATCGATTGATAGTTGATCGGTAATCGACAGATGAAGGCGGAAGATCAAATTGAATTGAGAAAAAAATCATAATTAAAGGAAATTATTAAAAATAAAAAAAATTACATCGCGATGGAAAAATAGGGGTTGATCGTAGAGGGGTGGAAAATCGAGTTATATAAAAAAAAATATTCTGTCATGACAAAATAAGAATAAAAGTCTTGCCAAAAAAAATTAAAGTTTATAATTAACAAATAAAAAATAGGGGTTGATCGTAGAGGGGTGAAATATTTAGAGTAATACAAAATTTAATATAATATTTTTGATGTGAAACATCTAATGCGGAGGGAGGGTAAAATCGGCTGTTAGCGTGGCGACGCTTTTATTGTACTTGTCCCGTTCAAATCTTGCAAGTTAAATTTGACATACTTCCCGGTTTTCGATTGAGTTGAAATTTTACACGTATGTGTATATCACGTGACAATGCAATATTATGATGACATGGAGCTGATCTGATGATGGAGCTGGAAGGTGGACATAGGAACTCTATAATGAAACGGCGCAACCCCATCGAGTTTGGGCTCTTACGATTCGACTTGCCGAGTACTTTGTGTCTAGATGGTATCCAGGGGCTGATGATGAAGCTGGAAGGTGGCCACAGTAACTCTATAATGAAATGAAGCAACCCCGTCGAGTTTGGACACGTTTGATTCGTCTTGACGAGTACTTTGTCTTTAGATGGTAGGTATCCAGGGTCCTATGATGGACCTGGAAGGTGGCCACAGTAACTCTGTAATGAAACGAGGCAACCCCATCGAGTTTGGAATCGTTTCATTCGTCTTGACGAGTACTTTGTCTCTAGATGATATGTATATCTGTAAGATATTTTATTTACATATACTATGTACTTTAATATGGCAATACTTTGCATATTGTCATTGATGAGGCACACGTCATAGCACGACCAAGCGATTATTTTTCAGAAAACTACCACGTGTAAGACATATGAGAAAACTAAAATAGAACTCATTTTAACTCTAGGAAATGCATTCTCGATTCCTCTGGTGTAAATAAATTATTCAAATAAATCTATATAAATAAAATTGAAGTGTCTGTTTGTAATATCTAATTCACAGTTTTCTACTAAATGCATAAATATGTAATAATTGCATATAAAAAAACATTATTAAAGTTTTTGTCTGTCTGTTTGTTTATTATATCTCCAAAACGGCTAGACTGATTTGGACAGATCTTTCACCAGCAGATAGCTGATGTTATAAGGAGTAACTTAGGCTACTTTTGATATGGAAAAATAATTAGGGCACCGCGTAGTCGGAGTAGCGTAGAATCTAATTTTTCCATATTTTTATTTTCCGAATAACAAAGTGAAGGAATTCCAAGTTTAAAAAAAATACGGAGGTTCACTAACAATAGTCATAGATTCGCCATAATTATTTTAAGAAAATAAAAAGAAGTTGTTGTTTGTGCTCGTTTCATATAAATGGTTTCTTTATTTTTAAGTATTTACGGAACCGAGCATTAATATCTACAGAGCTTTTTATAAGAGCATAAATGTATTATTCAAATTACTGAATCATTATTTATTTACAAGTAAGAAATACAAGATTCTGTAAAGAAACAACCATAATTGCGCGCGGAAATTTATTTCTGTCAGACGGAGGCGCCATCTTGTTTTTGTATAACGTTTTTATTAACATTTAACATCTTTCTCGCTTTATTCACAAGCTTTGTTGGGGTCGGCTTTTGATATATTACGGTTTAGCTTGTCCGCAAGTATTTACTGAAATAAGTTATGGGTATTTTTGATATTTTCATGTTTTTTAAGCATTTGACTTGCTTAGCCTTAAAAATAAACACAAAGTGTAAAATGTGAAATTGAATACAACTGTCACGAACAGGACCTGCATCTCCTGGAATACCGTCCCAGATGCTTTGCCAATTCAGCCACCGTGACAATTGCTCGTGAATGTGAATTTCGATAACACATTCCTTTTTAGTCTTGGGTGACGCCTGCGCCATCTGCCTGATGTATTTGCAATATACATTATTCCGACGGCATGCTTAGTTATTAAAATTAAGATTCATACCGAATATTGAGGAAACTATAAATATTTTTTTTAAGCATTAGCCATATGAGTGAACACAATGTCCGTCGTAAAGCAACAGTGGGTACTACCTAATGTTAAAAGGGTACCCGAAGGGGTAACCTGCCGGCGGACCACTGCAGTAATGTCTACCAGTCTCAGTGGTCCGCCAGTAGGTACAGGTGGAGAGACGGCACACGGCGGGTTGTTTTAGTGGTTGGACACCCCACATTACTCTATTCGTTGCCCAGAACGACGGTGTGTGCGGTTAGGTAGATTTTTATCCGCCAAAACACAAAAAAGATAGGTATTCCTAATGTTGTTTCATAGGTACATACCGAATTACTTTCCTGTTATTCTTCATGTCACTTCCTCACGAACCTCTCATCCCTTTATTGTGATAAGATTACGATAGGAGTACCGACCGTACCACTGAAGGAATGTAATATAGTTCCGGTGGCCTGTCAGTAAAGGCGGAGAGACGGCACACGGCGGGTTTCTTTAGTGGGCGAGGGCCCTGCACTACCCTGTTCCTTGCCCCAAACGACGGGGTTTGCGGTTACGAAATTTATTTCCCGCCTTATCCATCCATCTATCAATCAGCCTTTGATCGTCCACTGCTGGACATAGGCCTCCCCTAGGGGGGGGGGGTATTGCCATAATCGCCACGCTTGGCAGGCGGGTTGGCGATCGCAGTGGATGTTTTTAGTACACAGGGAAACGCTGCTGCCCGGTCCCCCGGTAATCCCTTAGTCGGCTTTTACGACTCCCATAGGAAGAGACGGGGTGGAGCTATGTTTGATGCCGGCCCCACACGGCAACGGTTCCCGCCTATACAAAAAAAAAAAAGTTAATGTACTTGAGATTCCCTCTTTAGTTTATGAAGTATGCTAACCGTATTGGGCCACTATGGTGGACTAAGGCCTAAGGAGGCAGTCAGGCAGTTTACAGGTTGTGAAACTAAAAATATAATAGCGCCGAAAAGTGCTTAAAAACAATATTTTAATTTTATGCATCATAAAAAATCATTTTATATTTTTATTTACGAGTATGTTACATCACACAATTAGTGTATCAAGAATAACAAATTACTAAATACTTAGTTATTTAATATTATTGTTAGTTTTGCGAGAATGATAATAACTTATGACGGCTTATTTATTTGCAACACGTTTGGGTGGGTTTCCACTGGATGTTTTGTTGTATTTGGAGCGGATTTATTCGTCACCATGTAAACTATATAGGTACGTGAGTGGAATACATCATTAACCATTTCTGTAATTTTCAGTAAATTAATAAATTTACTGGAGTATATGACGGCATGACGTTCCCCCAAAAACTGTCCACTGAATACAGGATATGCGAATCGGTGTTGCCATTCTCTGATAGTCACTTTTGCCATCAAAGCTAGAATTGGTGACATCCATAGCTACTGACCATGTGATAAAGCAATATATAGTATTGTTTAATCCTTTAGTGGTACTTACCAATTACCATCAGATGAGCTGTGGTTCGTCTGCCATCGTTTACCAGAAATAAATCTTGTTGTCTATTTTAGACGGAACACACATTGTGTTTACAAAATCAAATGGTGAGCTATTTTTATCGTTAATCGTGGTAATTCCAGTATTTATTATGTATATTATATACTAGCTGCAACCTGCGAGTTCGTCACTGTAAAATTTAGTTATTTTATTTTTTGTGTGGAACCCTAATTATTTTTTCAAAATAAAAGTTGCCTGAGTGATTCCTTATAATATCAGCTATCTGCCAATTAACATCGGTCTAGCGGCTCCGGAGATTAGCCGGAACAAACAGACAGACAAAAATTTAAAAATATTTTGTAATACATATCATACATGCATAGCAAAAAGCTGTTATTTGGACATTACAAACAGACGCTTTAATTTTATTTATGTAGACGTACGTTTTTAAGAAGTTCGATGCCCAGACTTACGAGACTTTTTTTATTGCTCATGGTGTGTGCCGAGCTACCGATGGTATTTGGTAACCATATGGGAGTAACATACAAAGAACCAAGCTCACCGTAATATTTCGCGGGCGGGAAAAGAAAAGGATGAGTGGGTGGTTAACTGCCGTTACAGTCACAACACACCGAGGTGCTTCGCGGTCGGTTACACGATAAATCCACCAACCTGCTCGGGCCCGAGCTGCAAGCGAGTACACCCACTTGGTACCCAACCCTACCACCAGTAATGCAGTGAATGATAATTGCTTAATTCCCTTAGTCGCCTCGTATGACGCGGGAAATAATGGGGCAGTGGCACTCGAATTATTAGGAATCATATGAAGTTTTATATACTTCAGACTTTAACAAAATCTTTTTCCTAGTAAAGAGGCTTGCTTACTCTCACAGAAGATCAGTCTGAAACAACGGTAGATACTCCTACCGGTGAGTTTCGTATGTTGAGTGAGAGCGCCAGAGGCCCAAATCCCTCCTCCTTTATTATCCGTCCTATCTTCTTAGTATCCTACCTATCCTTTCTATATTATCCTTCCTATCCACCTTCTATAACTTTCTTTGGAGATGGCGACCCGCAAGTGATGCCTCTGGTGTTGCTAGCGTCTATAGGCTACGGTAACCGCTTACCATCAGCTGGGCCGCATGCTTGCTTGCCACCCAAAAAAAAAATTCTAGATCGAGTCTGAATTACCCACTAGTATGGAAATACGAGCATTTTGATAAATAATGGTTTATTTAAAAACATATTTAATCGTATATTTCTACGGTCCCGTGTATACTAACAGCGCAATCTGTTCAGCAATTATTGACTACGTCAACTTCAAAGAATCCCATTATATATCCAATCTCCTCTTCTTTGAGGATAACACGTGTAACATAATTATACAAGAAAATAAATATGTATTTGTAAGTATTATAATTTGAAATGGCGGGTAACTTGAGACTCATTATGACCACTAACATTTTATACCCAACATTTCATTACTCGGGTAGAAAACTATAATATAAGTTGTTATCTATACAATGCTTTTTACTAAATACTTTTTAGAGTATTTGGTACTTTTAACAAAAAAGACGTGTTTTCTTTTGGTTTTGTCTGTCTTTCTGTTTGTTCCGGCTAATTTCCGAAATGACTGGACTGATTTGAACGGGACTTTTACTGGCAGATTACGTAGCCCAAGGAAGGAGCTGTACTTATTTAGGTTGTCTCGAGACAAAATTTGGAAAGACGGAAAAGGAGAGTAACTGACATTTCCTGTATAGTTAGCACACTGAAACCGCAATATCGCATATTCTTCCTTTCTAACTCCCATCCCTATGTCTAGGGTTGCCAACAGATGGCGTCTTCTTATCATAAACTACGGAAATAGCGTCACATTCGTTCTTTTAGTAAAAAAGTATAAAAAAGAATCGTAAATGTAAATTCAATAAGCTACAATTAAAATCAACAAATCTATGTACTTACAGCTCACTAAGAACTACCAAGGCCATATTGCTTCATCGTAGAAAATATCTGGAGCTAGCAACAATGGTGACGCCGATATTCCGAAATCGGTATTTACCTTTTTGCACAAGGTTATGGGTGAAAAATTCGTGTGAAGTATAATAATAATAGTTGTTAATTATAATTTTTTAGGCTTTCCACACTGTATGGGAATGGCGGGAAAACGGATATGACATTTTGACATGTCGTATGCTGTATCACGAATGCGGTTTTTACTCTTTGGTGTGTGTTTCTACATGATGGCGAAATTTTTTGAGCTACGACATCAATACGGAGATGTCAAATGGTTATATTCATCCTTATAATAATTACAAGGCCAAATGTTGGGCAAAATTGCGAAGCATCTCATAGAGAAATGGTTGGATGAGTCTGTAGTTTGTATTTTATTGTAATTACTAGCTGACCCGTCGAACTTTGTACCGCCTCAGGATCAATAAATTATGTCTTAAGTTACTGACTTATTGAGAAAATTAATTTCTTCCTATGTTTTGTGTTATTTTGATGTGAAACATCTAATGCGGAGGGAGGGTAAAATCGGCTGTTAGCGTGGCGACGCTTTTATTATACCTACTTGTCCCGTTCAAATCTTGCAAGTTAAATGTGTATATAACGTAAAAATGGAATATTATGATGATGAGCTGATTTGATGATGGAGCTGGAAGGTGGACATAGGAACTCTATAATGAAACGGCGCAACCCCATCGAGTTTGGGCTCGTATGATTCGTCTTGCCGAGTACTTTGTGTCTAGATCACGGAGTACGGAAAAATAGCGGATATGCCGCACGCCGACTAGGTCATGTCGCCTTCAAGTAGGTCTGTGACGTCACAGTGGGCGGGGCCTCAAACCGCAGTTTCGAGTGAACCGTCATTGCGTTCGTTTCGGACGCATCTAACGTTTAAATAAGTATTAAATTCTTTTAACCATGAAGTGCGCTCTTGATGGGTTTAGAAATGGCTCAGGATCAAATTTTAATATTATAAAAGCATATTATAAGAATTCGGCACAAATAAGTAAATTTAGTTTAATTTCTTTATTAAAATATTAATTATTTCAAAGATTTATTACTTAGTTACTAGGAGTTTGAAAAAATAATAATTAGATAATGATATGTCATCTGTCGGTGAGTATTCGAAAATAATTTATAACAAAATAGTTTACGTCGTACCAGTCCGGTCCTAGGCTCTCTTTTTCAGATCCGTAACTCACAGGGACTTAACGTTCTCCTTGGACTCGCGGATCTTCAGAGAGAGCTGCTTAAATTCTTCTTCGGCTTGCAGCTCACCTTCGGCGCGCTTCGCTCTACGAGCGGTAGCCTCCGACACAATTGGTGCCGGTATAAGAGGCCGCGTAATTCCTCGCCCTCTGCGGACAGTGCGCGCCTGCGGCGTCGGTTTTATATATAGAATTTGTAGTTTTTTTTAGACTAGAATTTTTTAAATCGGTCCAGTAGTTTACTATTCAATGCAAACCAACAATCAAATCTTTCCTGTTTATAATATTAGTATAGATGTGGTCCAGCCATCCTAACACATACGAGTATAAGTAGAATGTTCTGGAACAAACTGTTTTGCTTGTAACGCCATAGTGGTAAAAAGACTTCGTTCTAAAGAGATTTTGCCTTGAAACACCTCCGCTAGTTTTCCGTACTCCGTGGTCTAGATGGTATTTAGAGGCTGATGATGAAGCTGGAAGGTGGCCACAGTAACTCTATAATGAAATGACGCAACTCCGTCGAGTTAGGGCTCGTTTGAAATGTCCTGACTAGAACTTCAGTCATAGATGATATCTAGGATCTGATGATGGAGCTGGAAGGTGACCACAGTAACTCTGTAATGAAACGACGCAACCCCATCGAGTTTGGAATCATTTGATTCGTCTTGACGAGTACTTTGTCTTTAGATGATATCCAGGGTCTGAAGATGGAGATAAAAAAAAAAAAATGGTTGTCTGTAAAGTCGGTTTACTGACGATAGTTGAACGTGACAACGTCTTGAGAAAATACTGATGGAATGGTAGCATTTTTCAAAAGAAAATTTTTATTTCATTTGTTTAATAGATTTGTATGTATATAGAGAAGGAGGTAATTGGAAATCACAATGAAATTCATCAAGTTAGATTTATTTGTACGCATAAATACAATTATGTAAATTTTTTTGATTTTGATTTGATTGAAATTTTTTGACTTGATACTCGGTCAAAACATGTAAATGTACTATAGCATAGCAGCTGTCCACGCAGACGCATCGCTCACTCAAGTAGGAGAGAGACGGATGTCGAACGCTGCCGAACGCAAAGGCCGATTGTGCTTCTTTGTCGCTCGTTCCGCGCTCTCGCTTGCACTTCAAGCCTTACATGGAACGCCTCAGAGCGAGGTAACGCCGCATGAGTCATGTTTTTTCGTGCGTGCAGCCGGCTCTATCGAATTATAAGACGTTGTCACGTCAAAAGTGGCCATAGGAACTCCGTTATAAAACGACATAACTCCATCGAGTTTGGTTTCGTATGATTTGTCTTGACGAGTACTTTGTCTCTAGATGGTATCCAGGGTCTGACGATGGAGCTGGAAGGTGGCCACAGTAACTCTGTAATGAAACTAGCCTATCGAGTTACTCGTTTGATTCGTCTTGTGGAGTACTTTGTCAAGTTATGATCATTTTATTTCTACAAAATAATTTCGATGTTTTCACATCTGCTAGACGTCCCGCGACGTCTAGTTTTTTTTGACTTGATAACGTCTTATTTATCGATGAACGCCGACTGCACGCACGAAAAAGCATGACCCATTGTCACGTTACGCCTGAGCCGAGCGTGGAAGCGAGAGCGCGGAACAAGCGATAGAGAGGCACGATCGGCCTAAGCGTTCGGCTTGTGACGCATCTATCGACATAATATAATATAAATATGACGTTATCACGTGAAATTATCGTCCGTAAACCGACTTTACTGACAACCATATAGTTTTTTTTTCATTGTTTTAATAATTATCCTGCTGTTCCGAGTAGAGACAAATATAAGAATAAATTTGGAAAATCCAAAACTGAACGCCTCATAATCTTCATTTTTCACAATAAAATTTATTATTTGATAAGCAACTAATAATGTATTCGTTTTACTAAGTAGTTTTCAATAAATCACATAGATAGCGCTAATTTCAAAAAGTACTAATGTGGGTTTCATGTCTTATATGCCATCTAGTGCTAATTTTAAGAAGTACTTATATATTGGTCTACCTCTGTCATTTTGCAAGGCGCCATCTGGCAATTAGTAAGAATTAGTAAGAACAACAATCCACGAGTTTACATATATTATATACCTGCATAAGTGCATATAATATATATAAACATGTAAAATTGAATAATTTATTAAACTGTAAACAAAAACAATTTAAGAAAACAAAAAGACCGCTAGTTTCCTTACAAAAAAGCAATATTGAGGTTCTATATATACAACAGCAACTGAATACATCTAAAATTGCCACTTGAGGGCTGCATTTGTCAATATCTCTTTTACTTTAAAACAGCGACATCTATCAATATAAAATTGCAACTTTGGACAATATTATACGACTTATTTAAAAATCATTGAGTTCAACAAGAAATCTCTAAACCATTTATCTTCCTAACTTAGTTGCCTTATAATTTTATACTTTGTTCTAAGTGAAAAAACCGTGACGCCAAGGCCACGCAAAAAAAATTGTGGAATGTAACATATGTTTTTTTCGTATTTTATAACGTTGGTGTGTTATTATTTACGTGTGTTTAGTGTTTTTAATTATGTTATGGATAAAATAGTTATTATACTTGACAAATATCATCAGTTCGTCAAGCAAAGGTAAAAACTTTCTTTTAACAAAAAACAATGTACCGGCCGGGCGAACGGCGTTCTGTTCTGTTGACGATAGTAAAACCACCGGTGGCTCTGGCTATGCGTACGTAAAAAGTTCTCATGAAAGGCGCTGGTTTTAGGGTCGCGTCGAGCGTAAATGCCGTAAATATTCAGTATTTTTTTGTTTATTTAATAACAATTAAACCACATCGAATCAGAACGTGAAAAGTAATAGGGCTCTATTCCTAGTCATAATAATTCGTAAACGAAAAAAAAAGACTCGATTAATTAAGTATTCTGGTCGTTATTGTGTTAACATACATTACCTACAACTCACGGACGTCCAAGCCAGATTTTTTTTCAGTTTTTTAACTAGTTTAAATAACAAAAATGGCATCAAAAATATCATGAGTGTTAAAAATAGTGTTTGTTCTTTATATGTGTGTGTAGATATTATTTTACAAGTGCAATATATGATAAATAGAGCCATTTTAAGTTTGAAAAATCAGCCGTGCCGTGTCAACCGGTAGTAGAACACACCTCAACGCTTCGGACATAATACTGTGCTTAGTAACAAATGCTAATGCTGCTTCGGCCCCTCACGACACCCTGGGGTAGCATAGAAGCGGTGACATTTCGCATTCGAGTTCATGCCAGACTGTAATTACTGATTCCTTAGAGAAAACTCAATTATTTTCTCATCTAGTATCCAAAGTGTCGCGTTAATTTCAGTCACGCAATATTGCATATCGTTCCATCGACATTGAACGCTATGAGAATGGGATAGTCTGCACGTTTTCTAACGACATTGCTGTTATCTATGGCTAGTATAAATTTATAAACATTCTATATTATGTTCTAGCAAATATATACGCCTGTATATTGTCTGTATTGCTTGTGTTTGTGTCCGAATACTAAGCTAATTTTTTAAACGATTTTATCATTATTTTTGAATTTAGGACGTCTTGAAGTAAACCTTACTCATTCATTTTACATGTTTATTTTATTTTCGCATTTAGAAGGCAATAAAACGTTAGGTAAAACATATAGTAGAAAATTTTTTTTAACAAAAAAATAGTGTTCACTCGATTTGTTAGACGGCTTATTGGAGTCTGAGCCTCTTTGCTCGGCTACTGCTACGGCGTTAGTATAATATGTAGAAATAAAAAAATCTTACAAAAACAGAAAGAAACAGTTAATCAATTATTCAATACCTCATGAATAGTCATAGACAATATTAGAGAAAATTTGCAGAATTAAAAATGACATGACGTCAACTTTCCCGCCAAGTGGTCGACGACACGACGGCCATATTAACGCGATTAGATTTCACGTTTGATATTGCGTGATGTATCGCTTATTTTCATCTATAAGTGTTATTTAGAGCGTTAATATTGTTTTCACAATGATAATAAGGGATTAAATAATATCTTTAGATCTTAATTAAAGACTTTCTCGAAATCTGTTCTCTGGTTTAACCACTGATGTAACTGTAGATAACAATTAAGATTCATACGAATAATTACTTAAGTTGGTCGGAATAATGTATGCATTGTCAAAAATATAAGCGCCAATTGAATGTATTTTAAATAAATTGACCATAGGCCAAACAGATCTTTAGTTCTTCCCGATGTTTTCAAAAGGCTAGTGACAGATTGATTTTAAAACAATGTGTCACCCAGAATTCAGCCAGTGCTACCGTCTACCACGATGACCACCACCATCGTAATAATTTCCCTAGCCTTATCACAATCTTTTTGATGGGGCCGGCTTTCGGTCTGTTCGGTTTTAGCTGATCCAATCACGGAGTGACTGCCTATCCAACTTCTATGACCCAACTAAGGCGACAACTGGCGACTTTAGAACAAGACCGGAGTCAGATTTTTTTCTTCAGGACTGATGATGATGGTGACCACCACCATAGAGGAATATTATATCGAAGAGGAAATACATAAGACAGATGGCGCAGGCGTCACCCAAGACATTAAGAAGGAATGTGTTAAGTATCGTAATTCGCTGTCCCGTGCAATTGTCACAATGGCTGAATAAGCAAAGCATCTGGGATGGTATTCCAGGAGATACAGATTCAAAACTTGCTTGTGACTGTTATTTCCGTTTTGAAATTTTCGCACTGTTCATTTATATGTATAGCTGTGAAATTGTCTGAAATGCTCAAAAAATGTACAAAAATATCGAAGGAGTCAAATCTTACTTCAAAAAATTCCGACCAAAGAGTATATTATTATTGATTCCGACGAATTGTATAAGCATCTCTTGTTTATTTCACTTTGTATTTAGTCTGAGACTTTAAAGGACATCTCAGCATAGACAATATTAATACAATTTTTCATTAAAGACTTATTTGAACGAATCCCATAGATTAACATTTTTCTCATATCTCAAGAGCTATACCCATTTATTTACGTTCTACTGGCTCCTTTGTTAATCGAAGTGGAATGAATTCGGGACATTCTCATACCGTCAGGTTAAGAAATGTTTGGACTTATTCATCTTCTGATTGACCAATATTATTACTATTTTTAGCAACTACGCCTAAGTTTTATTAACAAGATGTCAGTGTAAAAAAATATTTCTTTATGCATTTCTTTCAAAAGCAACACGCTTGACCATTGCTTAAGTGTCATCTGAAATTTAGGGATTCCCACTATACTTACGACTTGTCCGCCTGGCGCGCAATTGTGGAGATTGTGTGACGATTGATAATATATTTATAAACATCGATGCCTAGTGAACCATCTTGGGGAAACCTGCATGCCTTAGAGATTTTACCAGTATGAAATAATATCTTTATACCAGGATTAGATCAGCGTGTTGGACAATAACCAAAAATCCTCTACATTATACACAAATATTAATATATCGGGTCTTAATCGCGTATATAATGTTGAGGTTGAATACCTTAATTTCCCGACGTTTCGACCGTATTGCATCGGCCGTGGTCACGGGTTGACTTCTGAAAAAAAAAAATCCTCTAGTTCCAGAGGAAGCCTATGTCTGACAGTGGCATAGTGATGGCTTCTAAAAAATGGAACCTCTGATGGGGAATGAATGGACACTCCGAATGATGCTGATTGGGTATAACATAATTTTAGTCAGTTTAACCACATTTCTCTACCGCACATTTCTGAATGTTCTGAAGTAGTGGCTTTTCTTCAATGAAAAACAACGAAGTTATTTCAAGAGCTATATTATATTAGATACTCTCGGCCACCTTAGATGGTAAAACGCAACGCCTGAGATGGTAAAACGAAACCTTAGACAAACGTTTGTTTCGCTTCATTCGTTGGGGCAGCGAACAGCCCCCTTAGAATGTGATTCACAGAATCGTATCGACATCGTATCGTCTTATTTGTGATTGGTAAAGACATAGACGCGTGATGTCGCAATAATCGCTCACCCAATAACGGCGATCTCTCAACCAATGACAATGACGCGATGCGATGTCGATACGATTTAGTGAGTTACATTCTACGGGCCCAGGGTAGTGCTGGGTCTTCACCCACTAAAATAATCCGCGATGTGCTGTCTCCGCCTGTATTGGCAGACCAACAGAACTTTTTGACATCTCTTCGTTGCTATTACCAAGGAACCCTAACATGTCCGTGTCACTAGAATACGGTCCAATAACAGTCTGGAATGAACATTACGCGCGCCACGGTCTGATTGCACATGAATTCGTGATTATTGGCAATAGTGTGCTTTGCGATGGATCGATTATCGATGAATGGTCTAGCCAAATAATGTTGTTATTTAGGTATTCGGGTTGAGGAGGTCAGAAGACAATCGTTTCGGAAATGTATATTCTGTCTAATCAGGATAGACGGCTAAGCAGACCCCAGTACGATTAGAAACAATAAGAAACAGGAAAATAACGATGAATGGGAGCAACAGTTACATGGCGTCAATCGTTACAATGTATAAATCTAGAAGAATCACCAGTGGTAAGGGCAAGATCTTCCAAGACAGAAGTATTTTCCAGTTTAAAGTCTTTAGTGTTAATTGAAGATGTTGAGCAAATTTTATGCATAACGAAATATGTTATACACATGTAAACTACTTGAAACAATAAAACTTAACGCAAATTATTTCATTGCAATACTATAGTAAAAGACAAAGACATGAAGGTTTTCTAAAGAAATACAATTTGTATGACAAGTGTATTTGTGGTGTTGTAATTTTACGTTTTGACAGATGTGCCCGCCATAATGGCGTAATGTCAGAGACTATGTTTTTTCGACACAGGTGCTATTTTCAGCCAGGATTTCTTAATTAGTATTTATTTATTTATTTATATTTATTTATTAGTAGGTATTCCCTATTTGCTTTAGGCTTTAGTTTGAGACAAAATGTTAAAAAAACAACCTCATGCATTTTTTAAACCATGAAAACGTCAATGTCGTCAACAGCACTCTCGTAATCAACAAGTTTAACGATAGTTAAAATGGCGGGTATAACCCATCGAAGATGAAACTCCACTTTTCAATGTAAAACTATTATTTGCATTCTCTATAATTTAGTAGCATTACAATACATGCATTCCAACTTTGAGAATTATGTCTTATTTAGGTTTACTTGCATGCCAACTAAGTTATTTATAATTTTATACAAATAAACAAATTCATTATACACGTTGTGATATTCAAATGGAAATGAATTTGAATAAATACGTAATTCTGCATGACTAACCATTAAATAGCATACAATGTTATAAGTATATTACTTCTACACTTATAGTAACTTTTAAAGATTCGCGAATTGTACACGTGTGTGTAACATATTTAAAGTAACATAAACGGGTCTTTTTTCGCGTAAAATTAGGTCATATTTTAACTACCTTTAGCCCGACGTTTCAACTGCGTTGCAGCAGCCGTGGTCACGGGACAACTCACTGTTACTTTAAATATTTCCACACTTATTATCGAATTTAAAAGTGAGATATTAAAGTCCTTATTATGATTCTTTCCGTTTTTATAGTTTTGTTTACCTTTTGTCTCACGGCTTTGTGAGTAGTGTATAGATGCAATCCTCAGGAGTGGATCAACCACAGGGTAGAAGGACTAGTCTCCTGTTTATAAACAGTGATTTAAAATTTTACTACGTTTTCCAGTCCGTCTGTTGGACACAGTACCATACAAACTATTTCCTAGAAAGTGGAAAGATAGGTACAGGGGGAGACCGAGACTCACCTACCTTGACAAAATCGGTAATTTATTGAAGGAAGGAGGATTCAGGAGTCTCCGTCTCGGCGAGCGTTTGTAAAGAGAACTATGAATGTTGAGGAAGCGAGAAATGTATGCAAGAATAGAGCCTTTTGGCACGTCCTAAATGAATGTAACTTAATAAAAGTTACATTCATTTAGGATTCTTCAAAAAGGAGTAAATAGGGCTTATTGACACATCGTTAATTGTAACTTGCCGCCTGTCTGGCGCATCTAGAGTCGTCCTGACGTCATACCTCCTTGGAAATGCATAGTTCAATTACAAGTGCAGCTAATAAAAGAAGACGGCGAACGCAGATTGCAATTTACGCTACAACAGAAATCTATCTAAGTACCTACCTATTTTTTTTTCTTGTTATTATTATTAGACAAACATGTTATACTAGATCCTGCCCGTAACCTCGTCCGCGTGGGCTTAACCTCTAACATAAATACGTCACTCTACGCTACTAATTATTATATCAAAAATTTCGCATTCGGCTCAATCGGAAGTACCCTCTCACAGAAGATCAATGTGAAACACCTACCATAGGTAGGCCTACTGTTGTGTCGTATGGCCAGGGATGGATCTACCTGAGGTTTTTTTGGGCTGCAGCCCAAGGCATCGTGTATACAAAGGGCCCCCAAACCTCCATTAAAAAAAATAGACGTCGCGGGACGTCTACCAGATGTGAAAACATCGAAATTATTTTGTAGTAATAATGAGTAGAAATAAAATGATCATAACGTATTTAGAAACAAAGTACTTGTCAAGACGAATCATACGAGCCCAAATTCGTGGAGTTATGTCGTTTTATAATGGAGTTCCTATGGCCACCTTCTAGCTCCATCATCAGACCCAGGATACCATCTAAAGACTAAGTACTCGTCAAGACGAATCATACGATTCCAAACTCGATAGGCTTGCGTCGTTTCATTACAGACTTACTGTGGTCACCTTTCGACGGGGTTGCGTCATTTAATTATAGAGTTACTGTGGCCACCTTCCAGCTTCATCATCAGCCCCTGGATATTATCTAGGACTGAAGTACTAGTCAAGACAATTCAAACGAGTCCAAACTCGATAGGGTTGCACCGTTTCATTATAGAGTTCCCATTTCCACCTTCCAGCTCCATCATCAGATCAGTTCCATGTCATCATAATATTGCATTGTCACGCGATATACGCGTGTAAAATTTTAGCTCAATGGAAAATGAGAAGTTTGTCAAAATCTTGTAAGATTTGAACGGGACAAGTAAAATAAAAGCGTCGCCACGCTAACAGCCGATTTTACCCTCCCTCCGCATTAGATGTTTCCCATCAAAAACGATATCTGCTTTGACATAAAGAAAAATATGCAAAATTAACAAATATCCAATCATAGATTGGCAAACCTCAGATTAATCAAACCGTGTGCGCGTCTATCGAATGAAACAGGGAATTCCCTGTAGCTTGTTTCCTGTCGGTTAATTTCTTATTATCGGGTGTGAGTGCTCACGAAAGCGCTAATGTCCGTCCAGCACCAGGCCCAAATATTTTATCTTTACCGGAGTGGTATTTATATTGGGACTCCGTCTACTGTGATCGAGGCGCCAGCAGATGGCTGACGTCGGGGCCCGTAGACTATTGAATGCTTGTCACCCCCGGCGACGACCGCCACTGCCGCGGCCTTCAGGCACATTATCGCGCTGACTATCAACAATTAACAACCGGCTCGAGAACCGAACTGGGCATCTGACAATCAAGCCCGACGTCGTGCAGGTGCTAGACGATGGGAGCAACGAGCTCCAACCAAACCCGGCACTCGTCCCAGCTTCGGCAGGAGTACCAGTCTCCCCCCTTTCCAGCAGGCAGGGAACCGTCTGGACGTCAGGTACGCTTCGAACAGTCCCCTGAGGCGGAGCTCCAGGTGGTCCAGAACCAGGACCAGCACCCGGGTGGGTATAACGTCTGGTCCGGGGGCGGTGTTTTTGGAACGAACCCGTGAAACAGCCGCCCCTAAGTGTGGCACGAACATATTAAATATTATTGATTTAATGCCCTATTTTTTTCCTATACCGGATACTTACCTACATCTCTATAGAAACCCGTTTCTGGACAATATGACAATTAGTTGAATAATTGGTAGGCCGCTGAGTAGTATTAACCCAGGGCCCCACAAATTCATGATGAGTGAGACAGAACACTAGCAAAGACTACTTTGGTATACTAGAAGATACACGTTAATAATGAATTCTGATTATGTTTTTCTAAACGCGTCAAAGCCAACTCCAAAAGGGTATTTATACGCGACTGGCGCATTAACCGCGGCTTCGCTCGCGTCGTAGTGATAAATTAATTTCGATTAGGATTAGCGTAAAATACAGCCCAGGAGTTGGGGCTGTACCACCGAAGGAATGTAACATAGTTCCAGTGGCCCGCCAATAAAGGCGGAGAGACGGCACACGGCGGGTTTCTTTAGTGGGTGAAGGCCCCACACTACCCTGTTCGTTGCTCCGAACGACGGGGTGTGCGGTTAGGAATATTTATTCCCGCCTTAACAAAAAAAAAGGAGTTTGGGCTGTGCATTGATAATTATGTCAGTCAGTTATTATTTATATTAAGCAATATACGGAGTTCTGTGGTCATAATGTTTTTTTTTTTGACGTGATAACGTCTTATAAATCGATGAACGCCGGCTGCACGCACGAAAATGTCTCACCTTCCGAAAAATGTATGGCGACCGATGCATTGTTTGTGAAACTCTCACGTAAAATTATCGTCTGTAAACTGACTTTACAGACAACCATATAGTTTTTTTTTTAATAACCTAGTTACTAGTTACCACTGTTGAGCACCAGATTACCAGAGTTTAGGCTACTAAGGCTGTCGAAAGAACCCCTCATGATAAAAGTTTCTTTACGACGTTGTCTGTCATAAAGTATGTTAATCATTCAAACTATTCAGAGCTGTGTCTGTACATTTAAGATATTTGAGAAAACATGCCTATACATATTATGTATAAGGGTGTTTAGGCTTCGATCAGCAAGTTGATCGAGTTGTACTTAGGCGTCTCCGATGTCAAAACAATTTTATTTAGATTTTTTCACTGTTCGTCTGTTTATCTGTTTGTTTGGTCGCACAAAACTATTGCATAGATTTTAATGAAACTTTCAGTTTCATAGCTCTTAATTAGACTTAAAAACAAGTAGGTATATGTGTTATCCCCCTACTGTATCAAGAACCTGAGATTTAACCTAGCAAATGCTAGTTTTGTATAATTCTTCTGTACGTGTGTATATATATCACTGAACTCCTCATAAACAGTTGGACCGATTTTGATGAAATTTTCTGTATGTGTTTGAGTAGGGCCCGGCACAGTTAACACGCACAATTTGGAACCGGTAGGCGGTGACACAATCCACTGAAGTAATGTAACACAGTTCCAGTGGCCCGCCAATAAAGGCGGAGAGACGGCACACGGCGGGTTTCTGTAGTGGGTGAAGGGCCCCACACTACCCTGTTCGTTGCCCCGAACGACGGGCTATGCGGTTAGGTACATTTTTTCCCGCCTAAACAAAACAAAGGTTTTACGCTTGTAGACTTTCTATAAGTCTTCTATCGTCAACTGCTGGATATAGGCCTTCCCAGAAGGGTTCCTCTCTGAGTGAGTGATTCTGACTGTAATCCACCTCGAAGAAGAAAGTTGAGAAAATATCTTAGCCATTTTATATTTTCCTTCACCGAGCAGTGATAATCTGTAAATAAATTCACACATAAAAGTGGTGCCGTGCGAGTATCTCGGACTGGGAGTCGAACTTGATAACATTGTCTTTGGTACTTGTTTTGAACATAACACTTTATTGATGCCACTATTGAGCACGAGTCTTCTCTCATAACATACATAGCATCACGCCTGTAATCCACGAAGGGGTAGGCAGAGGTGTATTACACACCCACGGTTCGCCAGCTATGTTTAAGTCACGTAATAGGGAGCGAGCCTATAGCCGTCTACCGGGCACATCTCCAAACTCCGGGCTGCTACTGAGAAATTTCATTTTTTACGAAAAAGCTCAATAGTACCACCCGACCTGGAGATCGAACCCGAGACCTCATGATCAGCAGTCGCTCACACTATCGCTGCATCACAGTCTCCCCTCAGTGAGAGATATTCAGGACGTAGTCCACCACGCTGGCCCAGTACGGGTTGGTAGATAATAATATGTATGTGTAAATATTTAATAAACTGATTATCCTTACTAATATTATAAATGCGAAAGTGAGTTTGTTTATTTGTTACATTTTCACGCCATTACTACTGAACCAATCATCATTAAATTTTGCATGTATATACATGGAGCTCAGAAAAGGACACAGGAATGGAGGGTTCCCGTGGGAAAGCTATCTTTACATATAATTAATGTGCAATTGAGTGATGTATTTTTATTGTGAAGTTCACGCGGTCGGACTCGCGGGCAGAATCTTGTATTAACTAAATTGAAATTCAAATATTTTCATGAATATTGTATTTTATAATCTAAATATATCGTATTCATGTTACCCTTTAAAATATTCCTCATTGATGAATATGTATGTAAGTTCAAAATAGTTCGCGAAATGTTATTTCGAAAGGTTGCAACCTTGGATAGGCTGACCCGACCAGAGAACATTCTCAGAGAATATTGAAGTATAGTACCTACTACTTAATGGGTAGATAGTTTCTACTAAAGTGTTTTGTTCGATGAGTGAGACTGCCGGAGGCACTTCACTGCTTCCTATTCCCTTCCTTTTTCTCGCCATTATTATTCTAGTGTTGCTAGCATCAATAAGTAGTCGTTTACCATCAGGCAGACCGTTTGCTTGTTTGCCACCCTAATTCCTAAATAAATAAATAAATATATAACGCCATCTCAGTTTGCAATGTTGTTAATAGATTTTAGCTAAGTGCTACCCTAAAACTCTACGAGATGGCGTTAAAAATATTTTAGTAAATGTTTCCTGTTTTAATATTTGACTAAATTTTTAATGAAGCATCTATTATTTTTGAAAAAATTAAAAACAAATAGAATACCAAGCGAAACTCAGTCGTTCAGGTACTAGTATAAAATGAATAGTCTATTTAGGAAGCCGCGAGACAAAAGGCAAACAAACCATAAAAAGGTACTTTTATATGTCGCTTTTATATTTGAAAATGTTAAATGAAAAGAGTCTGAAGTAAGTAATACACTAATAACACTTTAAATGGTATTTAATGGTAATATTCGCAGAACTACATTGTCTATGATTAATTTCTTCACTTGTTGATATTTACGCGAAAGTTACACATTAAGCAAGGACCGGACGGCTGTAAGTAAGCATTCCAGCAGGGGTGACATTGTTTGTTGCCAGCCGTGTGAATAGCAGATGTAATCCAAATTTTGTTTGACCTTCAACGTCCTTGCGTGCTTACATCCGAGCTTACAGCGAGCGGATAGGTACATGTTTACAACCGTCTGGCCAGCGGATTAAATCTTACCAAAGACAGTTGCGATGTGACCGGCACCTTGCTGAAACGCTTGCTTACATCTTGTTTAAAGCCGTGATGTAAACCGTGTAGCCGAAACACGATCCGCTGGTGTCCCGACAAAGGAACCTTGCTTAAACGCTTGCTTACATCTTGCTTGAAGCCGAGCGGATCCCGCTTTATGAAATAAAACTATGTTCACGGAAATAATTTACAGCATTAATGATCACGAGTGGACTTAGATATATGCCATGGACGTCTAACATCTTTTCATCGTTTTATTCAAAACGTCGGAATAGTATAAAATCAAGGTAAACGTGATAGGTTCCGTAAACGAAGTTTTATTTCTTCATTTGTATAAACTACGTAGTTGACATGCAAGTAAACCTAAATAAGACGCAATTCTACAGTTTTTCATTCCAAAGAATACAATGTAATGTTACCAAATTATAAAATGTAAATTGTTTGCATTATCTGTACTCCACAGATAATGCAAATAATTTACATTGAAAAGTGACGTTTCATCTTCGATTGGGCTATTTCCTCGATTTTTACTAACGATAAACTTGCTGATAAGAGAGTGCTGTTTTTAATTTTTTTCGGATTGCATGTTGTTTTCTTGATGCTTTTGTTAAGTTTCTTATTTCGTTACGTGTTTAGTCATTTTTTATTTTTTTTGGTTATTGTTATATTGACGTTTTCCAGTTTAAAACATGAGTAAACCTGAACTTAAAATAAGTTTTGTTTAAATTTTGTCTCAAGCTAAAGTGAATAGAATTTACGGTAGATCTTGATTGGTGTCACGCCCGAGGGGTTGATACAATCTCTCTCCATTGATCTATTTATATTTTATTTTTAATATCTATTCACAAAGTATTAATTCTCATTTTCCTTAGTTATCTATTACGTAGATTGGAGATTTATTCGCGAATGGACTTTTATATTCTTGTTATATCTTAAATAAAATAGAATATAGATTAGTGAAATAGAAATTGTCACCCTAGTCGGTTCTCATTTGATCTTTTTTGCACGCTTCATAAGCGAAGCGTTGAGGTGGGTACTATTCTCGTTTTACACATAACAACTGATTTTTCAAACTTAAAATGTCTCTATTTATCATACAAGTATATTGCACTTGTAAAACAATATATACACACACATATCAAGAAAAAACACTATTTTTGACACTATTTTATGCCATTTTTTGTTATTTAAACTAGTTAAAAAGCTGTTTAAAAAAGTTCCGTCTTGGACGTCCGTTTGTTGTAGGTAATGTACGAGTATATTACACACGATAACAACCGAAATACTTTACTAATCGAGTCTTTTTTTTTTCTTTTTAACTTGAGTATTACTACGAATAGAGCCCTATTACTTTTTACGGTCTGATTCGATGTGGTTTAATTGTTATTAAATAAACAAAAAAATACTGAATATTTACGATGGACACGACACTAAAACTAGCAGCTATACCTTTCTTGGGAAACTTTTTCTATTTCTATAGACAAATATAGAAATACTTCTTGAAATTAGTGCTAGATGGCGTATAAGACATGAAACCCACATTAGTACTTTTTGATATTAGCGCTATCTATGTGATTTATTGAAAACTACTTTAAGACCAATACATTATTAGTTACTTATCAAATAATCAATTTTATTGTGAAAAATTAAGATTATGAGGCGTGCAGTTTTGGATTTTCCTAAGTATTTTAGATTTATTTGCTTGAGGTATTTTTGATGTTCGCGGCAATCAGTTGTAATGCTTGTAAATGTTAACTGCACATAGGTATATATGGTGGAGTGGCTTAGATATCTCTCTATCTGATGAATGTTGTGGTATCGATTCCGACATATTATTATACAATCCTTTGTGTGACTCACAAATAGTCAGAATGTGCTTCGTGTCCGTGAAAGTAAGTTTGTATAGTGTCTTACGATACAGGGATTTATTTTTAGTGCTGAGATAAAACAAACCAATTTTACGGATTTTATGCAATTTCAATCAATGAGGAAGTTCTAAGGTTGTTTATCTTAATTTTCAAATAGAAGCATTGCCTTGGAATACAAAGATATAACGGTACCTACATCTCAACAAACACCAGGTTCAAATGGCTGTTATTTTCGATTTTTTTTCAATTATGACAGCTTCTAATCACTGCAATTGTATTATTTGGAAGCCGAGACCCGCATTTAACGTGCATTTTGAAGCACAGATAACGTGGATAACTATATTCTTATCTTAATTATTTCTTTCACTCGCTGAAGCTTCGCTGAGGTCCGAACCTCGCAAGGCATACACCTCATTACACGACATTCATTTTATCACACATTTCTCGAAATTTTTGGTATTGTCTCTTTTTGTTTATTATCGCTACTCGGTAGAGTAAACCTGCATGGCTGTTTTTTTATAAGGCGGGAAAAATGTACGGTCAGGTACACACACACCCTAAATTTGCATGCTTGTGTGCGGTTAGGTAAATTTTGTTGCGGCTTGTAAAGTGTGAGAAAAGTAGTGTATAGGACTATAATCAAAAGTCCATTTACTTAGAAGACCAGTGCCCGATTGTAGGAAAGTAATAAGTTGAAAAAACTTACTGTAGCTACCATAAATAGGGCCAGGTATACCTTGGGTTAACCCAACACAGGCGGAGAGACGGCACACGGCGGGTTTCTTTAGTGGGTGGGGGCCTCACACTCGTTCGTTGCCCCGAACGGCGGGGTGTGCGGTAAGGTAAATTTTTTCCCGCCTTAAAAAAAAACAAGGTACCTATATCTTTGAATAATATACTGGTGGTTCCACGACTCCGTGTGACTTGGGTCAATAAATAAGTACATAACTAGGTCACATTAATTTATACCTAGCAACCTAACAATAAACACAAAGTGAAAAATGTGAAATCGAAAAATTCGTTATACACAGAAACTGTCCATTTTCTGCCATATAATGTGCAATGTCCTTTTTGCGTGAACCGGGAATATATGTATGCAATTTCAAATAATCGATCAGACAAACTCACTTTCAGATTATTTTTGATGTGAAACATCTAATGCGGAGGAAGGGTAAAATCGGCTGTTAGCGTGGGCGACGCTTTTATTGTACTTGTCCCGTTCAAATCTTGCAAGTTAAATTTGACACACTTCCCGGTTTCCGATTAAGCTGAAATTTTACACGCATGTGTATACTCGTATCACGTGACAATGCAACATTATGATGACATGGAGCTGATCTGATGATGGAGCTGGAAGGTGGACCTAGGAACTCTATAATGAAACGGCGCAACCCCATCGAGCTTGGGCTCGTATGATTCTTCTTGCCTAGTACTTTGTGTCTAGATGATATCCAGGGGCTGATGATGAAGCTGGAAGGTGGCCACAGTAACTCTATAATGAAATGACGCAACCCCGTCGAAAGGTGACCACAGTAACTCTGTAATGAAACGACGCAACTCCATCGAGTTTGGAATCATTTCATTCGTTTTGACGAGTACTTTGTCTTTAGATAGTATCCAGGGTCTGATGATGGAGCTAGAAGGTGGCCATAGGAACTCCGTTATAAAACGACATAACTCTATCGAGTTTGGGCTCGTATGATTGGTCTTGACGAGTACTTTGTCTCTCGATGGTATCCAGGGTCTGACGATGGAGCTGGAAGGTGGACACAGTAACTCTGTAATGAAACTACGCAACCATATCGAGTTTCTAGTCGTTTGATTCGTCTTGAGGAGTACTTTCTCATGTTATGATCATTTTATTTCTACAAAATAATTTCGATGTTTTCACATCTGCTAGACGTCCCCCGACGTCTAGTTGTTATATTTATAGACTCCACGGATCGGGTCGGGGTTTTAGGTATCGATTGTCCTTGTAGTGATGTGGTTTTGATTTCCAGACAGAACAATTCTTTGTGTTATCTACAATAATTGATTTATCTACATTTTTTTTGTGTCTTGTTATAAGTCGTGTCTGTTTACCTAATTATATTTCTAAAGCCTCATAAATAAATTAAGCTAATATATTTACGAGGTCTGTGGGATAGATATAGATTATTTAAATAAGGCATAAATCAAGTATGTAACAATTTCATTTCCGCTCAACTTTCGAAGCCATCTCTGCTCATTATGCCCAATCATAATAAATATGATTAGAATTTATAACGAGGATCTCGCTAGTAGACCAATGACCGTTTCATGTGTCAACAATCAGGACTGAAGAAAGTGCTCGAAATAGGCAGTTGAGAAATGCAATAAAAAGTTGTTTAAGGCTTTGAATCATTAATTGGACTTGTTTTATTGCGAGCACGAGACGTTTAATACGCTAGAGTTTCTCAAAGTTTATGTCTTAATTAGTCAATTTAAAAACAATTTCCTTATTAGTTTCACCTGTAATATATTTATTGAATAAGATAAAACTTTGCGGAAGTAATGTACTTCCAAAATTGGCATCTTCAGAACCGGCACTAATTTCTGGCACTAAATGAGTCGACCGAAAGATGCCTCGTGTAGAGACGATAAACGCGTTGAACTTGTGTTTCCGGAATATTGCAAATCGTGTTCTTGGCAAATCCTACATGGCATCCTGAAACGAATTCTGGATATTTTTTTTTATATGAATGTACTTCACGTTTGTTACTCTCCCTTATACTAGAGGAGTGTGGGATGGCATTCCATGGTTAATAACTTAGATTAATTATATATCTAGATAGCTTGTCACTATTATAAACGTCATAAAAATCGGGCGGGATTATTATGCTAGTGTGCGTGACAGCTGTCATTACGCTTGTGCAATTTGTGTTTGTGTGCGTGCGTAATGATACCAGCTGCAGTGGTAGTATTAAATTATGGGAAAATTATATTATCATAGATTCAAGACATTCTTATACTACAAAATGTTTCCTAGGTATAGTCAATTATTGGGGTGCAGGCCCAGATTAAGTATCTGGGCCTGGTGCTGGACGGGCGGTGGCGCTTTCGCGAGCACTTCCGCCAACTGTTCCCGAGGCTCTTCGGTGCGGCGTCCGCCCTTGCACGGCTCATGCGGAATATGAGCGGACCCAACAATGCGTGCCGACGGCTTTACACGGGGGTGGTCCGGTCGATGGTGCTGTACGGCGCACCCGTGTGGGCGAAGTCCCTGGACGCACTGAACAAGGCTCTTCTGTGGAGGCCACAGAGATTCGTCGCATCCAGGGTCATACGTGGATACCGTACGATATCGACGGAGGTGGCCTGCGCGTTGGCCGGAACTCCTCCATGAAACTTGGAGGCGGAGGTGCTCGCCGAGGTGTATCGGCGGGCGTCACAAGAGTGGGAGGGGGGTGGAGGGTGGACGTCCCCCACCCAGCGTGGTGGCGATATGGCAGGGCGACGCCCGCCGAGCGGCCATGGCCAGCTGGAGGGCGCGGCCGGAGGCGCCCCGGGCCGGTCTGCGGACCGTAGGGGCGCTCCAGCCAGTGCTGGAAGAGTGGGCAGGGCGACGGCACGGAGTCCTTACCTTCCGACTGGTGCAGGTGCTGTCGGGTGTCGGGGCACGGTTGCTTCGGCAGATATCTGCACATTGTCGCAAGGAGGGAAGCGACTCCGGGCTGTCATCATTGCGGCTGCGACGAGGACACGGCGCAGCACACGCTCGAGTCGTGCCCGGCTTGGGCCGAGCAGCGCCGTGAACTCGTCGCGGCAATAGGGGGGGACCTATCGCTGCCGAGCGTCGTCAGAGCGATACTTGGCAGTGACAGGAATCGGGCCGCGGTCGCTGCCTTCTGCGAGGAGGTCATCTCGCGGAAGGAAGTGGTGGAGAGAGCCAGGGAGGTGGATTCTTCCGCTGACACAATCCGCCGCCAGCGACCGGGGCGGCGTATGCGCAGGTACTTGCGCCTCATGCCGCCCTAGCTGAGGCTGCGGATGGATGGACCTGGGAACGTCCGCCACCCGCAAGGCCTCCTGCGAAGGTGCGACGCCCCGTGTGCGTATGCGTCGCTCAGTAGAGGGTACCCAAAAGGGTAAGCCGCCGGCGGACCACCGAAGAAATGTAACATAGTTCCAGTGGCCCGCCAATAAAGGCGGAGAGACGGCACACGGCGGGTTTCTTTAGTGGGTGCAGGCCCCACGCCTGGTCGTTGCCCCGAACGATGGAGTATGCGGTTAGGAACATTTTTTCCCGACTTAACAAAAAAAAAGGTATATAGTCAATTATCTCTTTCTATTTACTCTCATAATCTTAATATATTATAAAAAAATATATACTATACATATAACCCACGACCGGGGGAGGGGGAGCAGCGCTCCCTCGTGTATTAACTACTACATATAACCCACGACCAGGGGAGTGGGCAGCAGCGCTCCCTCGAGTATTAACAACATCCGCTGCGATCGCCAACCCGCCTGCCAAGCGTGGCGATTACGGCCTTAACCCCCATGACGGGACTGCTTGTTGTGGCATTCTCTTGGGGAGGCCTATGTCCAGCAGTGGATGTTGAAAGGCTGATGGATAGGTGGGTGGATAACCCACGATAATAATAGTAATATTGTAATTAGGTAATTCCGAAAATGACGACTGTGAAGCTTTATGGATCCATTAAAAACGCTAATAATTATGTTAGGTAATGTTTATATTACTCTCTATCGTTAAAATATCATCAACTTTGCAAGATTACGCGGGAAGTTTAAGTTCATAAACTGGTATCACATAAAAAAATACGAACTAAAATTAATTTATTTTCGGAATATTTAAATGACTTATTTAGCCAGTTATTGTATGAAATAATGTTACTAACCGGTGATAAGAGATATCTTTAGTGCTCATTTTCCGAATTTTGTAGTTTCGGCACTTTAATTACACAAGTTGATATTTTAAATAACACACTATTGCTCCTGGATACGAACTTGTCAAGTGACGTCACGATTGACACTAACAGCATTGGGGTGAAAAGTTCACCCCATTTTTTTTGACGCGTTTACAACGCCGATGGTCCATCTAGATATATCATTAATCTAAGGGTAATAAGATAACTGGGACGAGAAATTCGTGGAACGGGTGGTGAGTTATCATCCCTTAATATCAATGTTACTTGAAATATTTGACTATTTGTTGCTTTAGCTACAAAATCAAGTATTGATCTCCAGATTGATTTCTATTTTTCGAGCCTAAGTTCCTAAATCCGAGCTGGTATTGTGAATTTATTGTAACCAATAATTTTTTACTGGCTCGACCTCTACACGAACTCTTCTAATCATCCGCCGCCTACACTTACACGATACGCACTGGGGCCCGAACAGGCGGAAGAGTTCCCGATATTTTATGCTGTTTTGAGACTAAAAAAGGAGAAAATAAAATATAATAAAAAAAAACTTAAAATATACCCTTTAATAGCTAGTTGAAATAAAAAGTAGAAAATAATATTATAACATTTGTCGGATTTTAGAAGGGGTTTTTGAGCATTCGCCTTGTCGGATATCATGTGGCCGGCGTAAGGTATCGTGCAAAATCAACATGGATCGATAAATCACAATTTATTACTATTGAATGTACAAAGTACGGTGATATCAAAAATAAAACGTGGGCAGTTCCGACATGAAACTGAGGGAGAGTTCCGAGATGTTTCCACACTAAGCTCCGAGTTCGGAATGGGCCTCTACGTGCAGCCTGCGCTCGATTTTATGCCGTCGCGACTCTGTCGTAGTCAACTGAAGGACTTCCATTTCTTGACCGGATCCGACATATTCATGATTATATAAAAGCGTGAGATGCTTTTTACTATTTTTCAATAAGTACTCAATTTGTTGTCAAGCACCTGGCGCTTTTTTACAATAATTATTTTTTATTTTAATATTTTTTTTACTTTTTAATTAAACTAGCTATAAGTGTGTTTTTTTATTTTGAAACCTCTATTAAAAAGTCAATTAGGGAGACCTAAATGTCACCCACATTTACGGCGACGAATATAATATATTTGAGGAACACTGGAATATGCAAATAACTAGGCTTCTCAGCTAATAAACTGAATCTGGCATTCATTGAGTTCATTTATATTTGAATAAAGCCTAATTAGTATATTCATTGTAAGTTATATTTTGAATAGTTTCATTTTTACCCCTTGACGAGAAAGACTGATGTTATAAGTTTGTATCTGTATTAAATATTAAATTTATAAAAAAAAAAGACGTATTCTGTTTTTATTTTACGTACTTAGCGGTCATTCAAGGGTCGTTTAAATAGATAGATAAACTCTTTATTACACGTTTAATTGGCGGATTAAAAGTTTCTACTTATTTAAACATACAAGGGCAATATTTAGTTATGATATTTTGCTGTATTTGTTCTTTACTGGCATTATTGATTTCTATAGAATACTTTAGATATATAGCACGCCCTCAGATACGAGTATATCATCCTCAAGCAGCAAAAAATGTTCTTACTGTTTTGTTACATGACATTTATTTTGTACAAGGAAAAAACTATATCTTTATTTTTTTCAATTTGATCTTAGTGGTTTTTATCAATAACCATAACATTTTTCAATTTACAATTATAAAACAGTTATTAAAGTACCCGCCATGCGTCCTCGCATTTTAATTGTCTATGCCCAACCAGAGTTCGTCAACCTTTCGCCAATCTTTATTTATATTTTTTAATGTACCCAGTTTAAAACATTTATATATAAGCTTGCACGTTCCGCTCTTGTGGAAGTTACAACCGGTTTTCCTCGTTAAAGTACAATCATATACATAATTGTCTTCAACCCAGTAAATTGCCAGAAGCCGATTCGATCTCCTTACTGCCGTGTTAGGGCCCCTGGAAAACGCCGCCCGATAACCTAGAATTAGTTTCGATCAAGCTTCGAATTTTGCCGCTTATGAAAAGGGAATGCCCATCAACCCATACAATAAATGCTACTGCAAATCTTAGGAAACCCATTATAATATCAATAATTATCAAAAAACTAAGTAGAAGCCAGTTCCAAACATTTTTATAAACAGGTTAAATTATTTCAAGGATTAAATACAATAATAAAACAAAAATAGGTACAAATTATTTGTGAATAAGGAAAGAGATTTTTTGCACGAGAGGGAACCGAACCCGCGTCTTTTCCAATCCGGGGAAGTGCTCTAAGCCACTGAGTTATCGTATAGATCTTTCGATCATCCCAATCTCCTTATAACATTTGTCTTTTTACGACCAACGCCATCTATCGGAATGCATTTACATGCATTAAACCAATATAGTAAGTTTAATTTTGTAATTAAAATTCATACTATTAGATGGCGCCATTTTTTAAACATTTTTGATCTATAATTTTTAGCATTTGACGAATGCTAAAAAATATAGATCAAAAACAACAACAGGTAAACAATTTTGTTTTTTCATTATTCATCATTAAAAACAACTAATATCATCATCATCAAGAAACTGTGCAGCAAGATAGATATTGGATTGGTACGCGCCCATGCCAAAAAGTATAATATAATATAAGTAATGCAATATACCAAACTGTAATTTAGCCAAAGGACATGTGTTTCATATTCATACAGCCGCGATATGTTTTCCATTTTGAAAAGAATGTGATTTTAATTGATATTGACACGCATATATTACTTTAATTAGATTTACGGTACATATAGGTTGAATTATATTAAAATAATGATAACTGTGTACTAATTCTATAGTACTGCAAAAAAATAATACGAATGAATTAGAACGGATATCAAGTTTAATATTTTAATGGTCGTTATATTTTTGCCCTAGTCAAACAAACTTGAGAATTATTCCATTATACATATTTTGTTCTAAATAGAATTAAGGACTATAATAGCTCCTGTCCTTTTCGGGCATTTTTTGGCCGTCCCTTGGAGGATCTGGGCAATAGCCTTTTTTTTCCAGCCTGCGTTTAATGGAGGTAAATCCCGGGTTGGTACGCTCAATCGGGGGTCAGCGAAATGTGAAAATATTAGGTACCAGTTTGTGGAAGAGTGGATCAATTAATCGCTAATTTTATAAACTAGCTGTATCACGCGCTTTTACGCGTCTTTTCGTCTGTACTATTATAAAACTGTAACTGCGGCTGTACACATTTGTCGAGACACCCTGAGACAGGCCGAGGGCAAGTGTGTACATGGTGGCCTCGTCTCGTCTCGGGGCTCAGACGGTAAAGACGTGCTTTCTGCGTGCAACAACGATGTGTTCTAACCTAACCATTAGTCTGTGGTTGTAACGCTTTTTAGAAGCCTACTAAAGGCAATCACTATTACGGAATCTTAAGAATGTCAGGCACAAGGATAAGCAACTATTACACGACGCTTGGTTGCGGATAAGCAACGATTTTCATATCCCCGTGGAAAATTAAAAAAAATTACAATAACTAATAAAAAAAGTAAACGCCGCAACTGTTTTTTCCACGTCCATCGCGACGGGCATCCCAAGTTCAATTGATACAACGAGCGTGTACATGGTGTGCTCTCGTGTCGAGGTTCTATGAGACGAGAGTGGACGAGAGGTTCGCGAGACAAATAGACGAGTGTGTACAGCCGCCGTAGCAGTGTAACATGTCTGTACATGTGAAATAAGTATTTATATGTATATGCGGAGGAGGAATATTATATCCTCCTCCGCCGCAGACAAAGTTTGTTTTTAAGTAATATCTCAGGTCCCCAAATCTAAAATAAAAAAAAAAATCGTTTCAAAGAGACAGCCCAGCCCAATACAGTATTTTTTTCTCAAATATCTTCTATGTACATCTGTTACTGCTTTTAAGGCTAAGCGTATGCTGAGACGCAGGCAGATCCACCCAGCGCAGGGCAGGATAGATTTTGTAATGCTTTGAATATTTTTGATCTATATTTTAGCACTTGACATGCTCAGCTATTTTAAAGAAGCACTTCCACGGATTGGTAGGTACGCAGATTCGATTCCCGCTCGAACTAAAGTTCTCTTTTTCCACATTTTCACAAATAATTTGTTCTTTAATGCTTTGAACATCCTTAGGTTTCGTACGTTGCGGTGATACGATACATAAAGTCTATTGGACGCAGTGACCACTTACCATCAGGCCTTATGTTTCTTTGCCATATATGTGGTATAAAAGGTAAGGATTACTTCTGTCCGCGCCCGTACTCTCAGTTGTAAATTGTAAGTGACACTTAAAGGTCATTAACACTTCTCGTTACCACCCGTTTGCCTTGTCACTTAGGATGTTACGTCGTTTCACTTCCTGAAACTGTGATAATAATCTAATACTAGCTGCTGATCACGACTTCGTGTACGTGGACCTCAGAACTGGGTCACTATAAATGCTTTAATCTCATCTTGTCATTATCTCCGTAGCCTTATCGCAATCTCGTGTTATTTTGTTGGGGTCAGTCTCCGATCTGTTCGGGTTTAGCTGAACCAACGATATTTACACGGAGCGACTGTCTATGACCTTCATAACCTAACTACGCGAACAACTAGCGACCTTAGAATAAGACTGAAGTCAGATTTCTTAAACGAGTGCCAGCATGTTATTTGACAACCGGGATCCATTTTTTTTATTGCTAATGGTGGCAGACGAGCCACGGCCCACCCTGATGGTAAGTGGTAACCGTCGCTCATGGACTCAACTATATCGAGAGTATTGTCGAGCCGCTACGCACCATTTCATTTCTCAGATATGGAATGAAAGAATAAACAAAAAAATCCAAATATCCCACAGCAACCTAGCATTTTTCCGGCACACAAATTGCTAAAATGTCAAATTGGAAATAATAGTCACGAGGACGCAGGATGCAGGATTTGAACCTGCATCTCCTGGTAAATCGTTCGCTCTGGACTGCTAATTTCGGTAACACATTTCTTCCAAATGCCTTGGGTGACGCTGGCGCCATTTGTCGAATGTATTCGCATATATTGTTTGGATAGGTAAGCATAAATATTACAATAGGCTTGATGACAGTAATCAAGTATCGCCAAAATATTGAAGTGATATTGAAATAGGATTCAAGCATTTCGAAATGTGTATTCATTCTTATTGTAATGGCGAGATTAATTATATATTTGCTAAAATAAACCTACAAAATACGACAATCCGCCATGCTAGTTTAAACACCAATCGCCCTGATTGATATGCGTGACGTCATGACAAATGGCGTACGTTTTGACGTGAGTTTGAAGTTTCAAATTTAAATTTCATTTATCACATAAAAAACCAATATTTTTACAGAAATATGATATATTTTCAGTTATGTAGATACTTCTGAATATCATAGAATAGATTTTGAAAAATAGTCATCATGCCTATTAATATTCATACCAAATAATGAATGACGCAGTCGCACTTAGATTCCTGGTTTTGCAAAATTTCGTGATGATTGGTTCAGTAGTTACGACGAGAAAGCAAACACCACTTTCGCTTTTATCATAACTAACACTCACTTTTGCTTTTAAAATCTTAGTTAGAATTTCAAGTCAAAAGGGTAGGTATATGGTTTTGGAGACAGATTGAACCTTAGGTACCTATAACCGTATCGGCGCTTGCGATTATTAAACCTCGTTTTGTCCTCAATCGATATTGTACATTAGCAAGTGCGTGGCCAACAACTGCCGCATTTCATCGATAGGTTCACGACTTTCATGACGTTGCTCGGCTTTGGGGCCCGTGGCACTTGCAAAACTCTGCGGCTGCTTCGTGGCCTGGAAGTAGTGATTTGCAACTAAACGGACATTAGCACAGACCAATAAATTTAATAGCAAAAATCCAAGATCAACTCTATATGAAAATATGAAGCAAACCTCATTCTTGGTTTTGATTGCTCCTAGTTACTTGGAAGGTCCAAGTTCTCCGACCTGTAAGTGGAGCATCTCCGTGTGAGATTCAAAACCTATTCAGATGGTCTTATTCCTTGGCTTTTGGAGTCCATTGTAGCTATTAGCTATTATCATATTTCAATGTTTCTGTTGTTTTTACATAATTGTTTTATGCTAAATGCTAATATTGGTTCTTGGGCTAATTAATATTGAGGAACGTTCAAAAGACAAACATTTCAATATTATATTTAAGTTAAGAGTTAACTTAAATGGAATTCCGCATCCAATAAAGGACTTCTTGATATGATTCATATTCATAGGCCGTCGGTGGTGGAAAAACAGGCTAAATATATAAGATTGAATGAAGGCATTTGTAAGATCTCTTTGCCAATAGAAATTAAATAATTATTTAACTTATTATTAACGAGTATATGCGCGTGACTTCACCTGCATGGATTTCATCATTGAGTCCATAGAGAAATGAAAATAAGAATCCCACTGGAAAATTAATTTATTGGGGATGAGTATATTCCGTATGTAGAAATCCAATTTCTTCTACGAAAACCTAACTTGCATCCAAATCCGTTCAATTGTTAACATGTCATTGTCGATGTTTACTAATTATTAATAGGATTTTTAAACAACAACCTTGCTAGGTTTTTTTCCAACCTCTCATAGTGAGAGTGATGAGGCCATTGTCCACCATGCTGACCACAGGTGGTTGGCAGAGAGAGACGTCGGGAAAATCGCTTAGGCATGCAGGTGACGATGTTTTACTTCACCGAACAGTGATAAATTGTTAACCAATATACACATAATTTCGAAAAATCTCAAGAAGTCAGAGATGTTTGCAGTGCGAGGTCTGAACCTTTGAATGTGAATCGAACTCGATACCACTGTCCTTACAGTCTTTGTTTTTACCGCTAGGCTTACGGTTATTTTCCAGATATTTTTTTGAAATAATGAAATACAGACTTGCTGTCTCCAGACAGGCTAGTGCTAGTGAGTGAGAGAGCCGAAAATGTTTACTTCCTTCCTGACACTATTATCCTTCTTTTCAGCTACAAAATAAATAGGTGCACCGAGCTACATGTTGGTACACTTCAACACGTAGCATCCGTCATAATAACGAATTGATCCATACTTAATAATATGATGTAATAGAGTGCTTCAGCCAAAGCCAACATTTATGCAACATTTATACATGATAGCAGAAGCATTAGCCTCAAGTATAAGTTTAATATTTGTTTGCGACTGAACATCAAAAATCGCGGCACTTAAGCCGTTGTTTTATTTCGTCAGTATCATCCATCCATCCATCAGCCTTTCAATGTCCAATGCTGGACATAGGCCTCCCCAAGAGAACGCCACAAAGAGCGATCCCGTCATGGGGATAATGCCGTAATCGCCACGCTTGGCAGGCGGGTTGGCGATCGCTGTGGATGTTTTTTTAGTACACAGGGGAACGCTACTGCCCGGTCCCCCGGTAATCCCTTAGTCGGCTTTTACGACTCCCATAGGAAGAGACAGGGTTGAGCTATTCTTGGTCGCCTGCCAAGCGTGGCGATTATGGTAAAACCCCCATTTTGGGGAGGCATATGTCTAGCAGTGGACGATGAAAGGCTGCTGGATGGATGGATGGATGTAACTAAATCTTTGAACATAATTTTCAAAACGTTGAACTAAATTGAAACTTTGTACACTGATCAAGGGCCGATGACAATACAACAATTTATGAAGCTCGTCTGTTTTTCTATTACAAACTGGTTCGACGTTACACCTACGATAACAAAAGAAATATAAATACTGTTTATGATGTCTTAATCAATTTGATCTTGATATTAACACTTTTCATAGCACACTTTTTTTACTTTCATTGCTATTATTTATTATAATATTATTTTCTACTTAACGTGATTTTGGCCCATTTTCTTTGTTTGCACTCAAAGGACCGATCGTCACACCTGCTATAAAATATATGAATAGGGTATTTTAAGTAGAATTACCTTTGATCATGTTTTGAGACTAGAAAATAAGAAAATAAATTATAGTTTAAAAACTGAAAACACGCTTACTACGAATTAAAAAATAAGGGGGCAAAAGATAAAAGCAGCTCTTTAGCTATAATCTTAATAATCAATTTGATGTTAAGCACCCCACATCTTTTTTACAAACATCATTATTAATTATGACATTTTCAATTTTGTAGTTTTAGTAGTAAGCGTGTTCTTTTAATCTATAGTTTCTTAAACTATAATTTATTTGGAACCTAATTTCTATGTGACAAATTATGCAATTATCAAAATTTGTATTTTGCATCCATGTATCAAAAGAATATATTTTTAATTTGTTGACTACTAATAGACGGGAAAGGAGTTCAGTGACTCGCGTTGGACCAGCAAAGGCTTTTTCTTTCGGTTCCAATATATCGATCGGCAACATCGACCAAGGCGCGGCTAAAAGTTAGTATTTTTATACTAAGATATAACATGTTTTGCTTCGGTTGTTATATATTTTTATTGGTATGAATTTAAAGAGGTTTCAAACTAGATCTCCGTAATAAATTAATTTGTGAAGAGAAATCACCCTGTAAGGTCAGTGACCGGAGCAGCTGGCGGAGGTCTATCACGCTACCGTATCGACATTGACATTCAGCAGCCAGGGTTGACGAAAATCAGTTGAACAATAATGTTTTATTGAGTTTTATAATGTTTTGTTCACATCTACTAGCAGCCGGCGCAGGAGCATGTCGTTGATTTTGTAATAAAAAAATATTTAAGGACCTATCTCTCAATGTCACCTAACCTATCTCTCAGTTGGTCAAACTGCACACATGCAAGATTTCATTAAAATCGGTTCATTAGGAATTTTTAGCGGATAAACAACGAGGCACATAATTTTTATATATTAAGATAGTGTACTCAATTGAAATCATTTTCAAAAGTAAATTATAATATTATCCCTCAAGTTTTTATCACTATAGAATTTTACGTTTTTTTACCACCATAAAACATCCAGGAAAGGTTTTCATTATTTTTCTTTCACCTTATTCATATGTGTGTACCTATATACTCGTAGGTTAGTATATGCACGAATAAAAAATGGCTCACAAATACAATTTAATTTGGATTGTATCATTTACTATTTAAATATTTACCTTATTGCATATAGGCTGAATTTTAAATGCGTACATCAACTCCGAAAAAAGCGCTAAGTCACGTAGGAGCCTAGTGTCTAGGCGTTTAGGCGATAAAATCAGTCTTCGTTCAAACTCCTTTTTAGCCCTGACATTTATAATAGGTGACCGACCACATCGAGGTTTGAGATAAGCATGTGGAGATGATGATGCTGATGTATAGAATACGTGGCTTATTGCTTCCAATCAGGCAGAGTTCCTTAATCTTTGCACCTACTGGAAATTCGCTGGCAGAGAACCTAAAATCACTTTACACGCGACCTATAAATTGAACTCGAGCGCTCGCAGTACCACGCTACAAGAAGCAGGTAGTCTTAAAGAACAAATTATTTGTGAATGTGGAAAAAGAGAAGTTTAGTGAGAGCGGGATTCGAACTAGCGTCCCTTCCAATCTGGGGAAGTGCTCTAGATCGCTAAGCCATCGCACTCACCGACGGCCATTCCCAATCTCCACATCACATTTGTCTTTACGACCCACGCCACCTATTGGATGTATTTACATGCATTAATCCAATATAGTAAGTTTAATTTTGCAATTAAAATTCATACTAGGTATTTGATGGCGCGATTTTTTTAATATTTTGATCTGTATTTCAGCACTTGACTTCTTTAAAGTAGCTGAGCATGTCAAGTACTAAAATACAGATCAAAAAGCAGGTAATCTTAATAAGGTTTTAAGTCAGTCGGCCCTATTTCTACCAATAGCCTCGGAGCTAGACCGTTGTAAATTAGATTTAAATGGTTGTTATGCACAATCTGTAGCGAAGATAACAAATTAACTTGTGATATTAATCTACTGTCAATTCCATTGCAATGAAACTATCAAAAGAAAATAACAACAAAGTTGATAATAATAAATCTATGGTTGAGACACTTTGTTAATTTAATAGGGTATTTTTATTCGAAAAATGGATAGCGCGCGTAGAATGGCACTTTCTGACATATAGCGACCAAACGGATTTCAATAAAATTTGGTACGCAGATGAATTATGGTCTAGATAGACATATAGAATATTTTTATCCCGATAAGGAATTCCTGTGGGATAAACGTAGACAACATAAATTTGAAGAGACGAAACCGCGGGAAACTACTTCAAACTACAAATTATAATTTGTGAACAAGGAAAAAGAGTATTTTAGTACAGGCGGGAATCGAACCTGCTTCCCTTCCTAGGACAACTCCCTCTATCGGAACGCATTTATATATATTCGTTGGTCGTTAAGACAAATGTGATAAGGAGATTGGGTATGTCTAAAAGATAGTACTGTAGCTCAGTGGATTAGAGCACTTCCCCGGATAGGAAGGGACGCATGTTCGATTCCCGCCTGTACTAAAATACTCTTTTTCCTTATTCAGAAATTATAATCTAACTGAACTAATTTTAAAGGAAGGTTGGCTGTTGGTTGTTGTATTAAGGCTCAAAGTCGCTCAGCATGCCATGAAGCGGACTCTGCACGGTATTTCTCTAAGTGATCGAATTCGTAATACGGAGATCTACCTATAGGAGAAGGAAAGGAACACTGAAATGGCAATGGGCAGGCCACATTGCTTGATGAACCGTCCTCAAGTGGTGATCACGTGTCGGAAAGCACAGCGTAAAATGGCCTCCCACCATATAGACCGACGGTCTTGTCAAAGTCACAGCGAGCTGTTGGATGCAGTCAGCACAGAACCGCTCGCTGTGGTGCTCTCATCGGGAGGCCTATGTTCAGCAGTAGACGTCAAAAGTGTGTATTTGTTCAAAATTATCACTGCTAAACCTGCAAGCCTGCGAAATTTTCTCGACAGCTTGTGACGTTGTACTGGGCCATCGTGGTAGGCTATGGTATAAATGCCTGTCACCTGAGACCCGTGCACTACACTGGGACAATAATGGCTCGTGTGAAGAATTAAAAAAAAAACGTTTATGCAATCTACATTGTTATTCAGTCGAGCCTACTTCTCATGCCTTATATCTTAATTATCATTAAAAAAACACCCAGACTTGTCTATACACAGTGAACGCGGAACCATAGAGCACAATCTAGCGTGTTTAAAAAAAGTATATCGGTGTCTATAACTCGTTAGTACACTTTCGTTGTTATATAATATGTTATGTGTTATGGCGCGCTTCTCGCAGACATATTATGTTTTGTTATAATGTGCTAGATTCACGGAGTCTTTGTATTGAGCAACTACCTCAACCCGGCAAACGTCCTATCTGTACCTTGCCTTACCTGCGATTAGTAGCCCCAGGGTTTTTATCGAAATTAGAATTTTTGTTAAGGCGTTTAGGGTAAACATTTGTGGCTATGTGTACTGGTATGCGAAAATTCATAACAGAACAAAAAAAAATTCTGTCAAAAATTACATAAAAAATTCTGGTACACAATCACACGCCATCTACCGAGTTCATAGGTAACACAAAACACACACAAATATTATTAACAAAATCGGTCATTGATTTTTCTTTACATAGAGGATAGAAGAAGATAGGAGAAAAAGAAGATAATTTGGATAAAAAAATTGCTAATTATTATCATGACAACTAAAATCCTAACGTTCCCAAGCACCTCATCAACCCCTTTTCTATCATACTTCTTCTCAACTTCGTCCTTAGACCCCACCTGGTATCCCTTTCTCTGAGCTTTTTTGATTGCTAGCCGTCAAGCGCCTTGTATTAAAAAAAATATTACGAGTACGCTTAAACTTTTTACGCTTCGTTATTTAAAAAATAGATTTGAATTATAGTTCATAAAACTTGCTCAATTTGTTTTAGTTTATTTGACTAGCTGAGAAAATGGCTAAGGCGTACATTTACTCAGCCAAAACAAAAAAAAGTAGGAGACATTATTATACCAGTTAAGTCATGACTGCAAAACTAGTCATAAATAAGGCAATAATCTCATCAATATTATACATACTATTCATTATAATTTCAAATACACCTTATACCTATCATAGATTTTTATTTTATCAAAGACTGAATGATGTGCAACCTTTGACATGAGTTGAAAATGTCAACATGTTTTATAATTAATGTAATCTATCAATTATGTAATGTGATTACTTCCCATTTGAAATTCTTTGATATTTATGCTTAGTGGTACTTATACACCTAGTGGTAGTAGTAGGATTGGGTACCATGTTTTAATTTGTCACTTAGCGGACCCGTACATAGCTACCGCCGTTTTCTACCATTTTGATTTTAGAACATCAGCTTCTTCCCGTAACTTGCCTGTATAAACCTCTAATTCTGTTCATAGAGTCGTTTAGGCGTAACCTACCTTTCTAGAATTCCTTAACGGGATAAACTCAATATTTATCCTAGTATTCCACTATTATATGGGATAAAAAGTCGGGCATCTTACTTATTAATACAATGCCTTTTCAATTGATCTACTAAATTTCATCCAAATCCGTTAAGTAGTTTAGACGTGATTCACGGGCAAACATCTTCATAAACTTTCACTTTTGTAATAACCTATGCTATCATTTCAAATAACGGTTTGATCTTTTCGTTCCACAGTGGCTAGCTCTGCTTAGTATTTCTGAACCATAAGTAGTGGGTAGGTTATTACAAATTACCATCAGCTTCGGCCTCTCTGCATCTGTGAGCATAAAATTAAAGCATTGTTATAATTGATTTTTGGGCAATTATACTCTATGTATATAATATCCCTTTTGGGGATAAAATTGGCACTAGATACAGTATACTACACTAAAAAAACTTTTCTTTATTACGGGTGCAAATGACGGGTACAATTTGGATGTCATTAGTTTTTCAATAACACATTATATTAATTTTTCTCGGGATCTAGAAATTTTTAATCCACGTGCACAAAGTCACAGCTTGAACTTGTTAGTCAACAAATAAAAGATAATAAGTAAAACTATTGAATAATTTATAACATTACACAATGTTACAGGTATTTTAACATTTATTATCTGTTTCTATAAATTTAAAATAAAAACAAGTTTTAAAAGTAACAGTGGTTTTGTAATCTATGGTAATTTTAAAAGAAAAAGCTTGTGTTCCCAATTTGAATATTTTGTAATCGTCTGACATGTGACCTGCCGAGTATCCAATACATAATATATTATATTAAATTAATTAGTGCTCGTTTATTATGTTCGCCCGTTGGACAAAATTTCTCCATAAATCATTAGTCATTGAAGTAAAGCAAAATATATAACAGCTATTTTCTTTTCCTTTTTTTTTTATTGATAACAATAACTTTATGATTATGGCTACTTGTGGTATAAAATCATGGCAATTAAAAACAATACGATTTTTATATTTCGATGTCCATGTCTTAATTGTCAATACGCATAGATTATAACAAAAAAGATTCCGTAAACGTAGTTTTATTTCAAAATGTGTAAAATTCGCGTAAATGTTAGAAAGTATTAAATAAAGGGTCTGTTTGTAATATCTAAATAAAGGTTTTTTTTTCTCAGGCATGCAGGCTTCCTCACGATGTTTTCATACACCTAACAGTAATAAATTGTAGGTAAACAAACACACATCTCGAAACGTCAAGTCTGGTCCCTGGACTGGGAATTGAACTCGGTACACTGTCTTTGCAGTCCTTGGTTGTACCGCTAGGCCATCACTGCTCACAGACTATAGTTCTATGTCAATAATCTATAAATTAAGGATACACAATGGTATTTAGAAATCGTGGCAAAAATGTTATTAAACAATCTTAAATGAATGTATAACATTCATTTTGCGGTCATTTAATTAAATATGAAGTGAACGCGAACAACTTTTAGCTGCGTGCGTGAGTCTAATGATAATATTCAGAAAGAACGATAGAAAAAGAGCCAGTCAATGAGTTTTTCAAAAGAGATTTTAGTATTATTAATTAAGCAAGTTGATATAACACTAACGAAATGAGTGCAGGAAAGCGTAATCTGCACTCATTTATAGTGGACACGTTTAGTGCCTCATAGTGGATCTTCTCTTTTTTATACTTACATCAATGTTCTATGCTCAAATATTTATATTGCCTATATACAGGGTTATACTAACTCAAAACCTCTTAAAGGTGACTTAGGTATATCAAGACTGACAAACTTTTGTCAAAACTTTATTCACAATTCAACATCCCAAGACTTTATTTTTAATTTTTAGGGGGGAGTTCTATGTAGGTACCCGCGGCTCCGCTGTAGCCAAAAGCTAGTTTTTAGGTTATATCTCAGGTTCCCGACATAGTAGCGGGATAAAATGTATACTTATCAGTTTTTAGGTCTAATTAAGAGCTATCAAACAAAAAGTTTCATCAAAATCCATTCAGTAGTTTTTGCGTGAAGTTCCAACAAATAAAGAGACAAACCTACGGAAATTTAAAAAAAAAAGTGTTCAGACACGCCTAAATACGCCCAAAACAATTTTTTTTTATCAGTTATGTATTTTAAATGACACAGACACAGCTTTGTAATAGTATAGATGTGATGTTATCAGGCAGAAATACACTGAAATGGCTTTACAATTTATTGCAACTAACAAATCTGCAACAAATCTTTTGGGTAAAGCTTAATCTCGATTAACGAGACCCTTCCGCCCGCCACTCAATCAATGTTAATTTGATCTATTGTACCACATAGATCAGACGGTTCGCATTTGTATTTTCTTACTTTCTATTTATCATAACTATTATAAAGCTGTAACAGAGCTGTGTTTGTGCATTTAAGATATTTAAGAAAAAAAAGACAGTATCAGGCTATAAAGGCGTGTCTGAACACAAAACATTTTTTTTAGATTTTTTGTCTGTTTATCTATTTGTTTGTTCGCGCATCACGCAAAAAACTAGTGAAAGTATTTTGATACAACTATTCTCTTTGATAGCTCTTGATTAGACTTAAAAACTGGTAAACATTTTATCCCGCCATTATAACGGGAACCTGAGATATAACCTAAAAGTCTCCAATTTCTTCAAAGATATACAATTGAGTCCTCAAAGACAATCATCATAGATATGGCAGAGGTCTGGCTGTGCCTCTGGATGCATGAACGGCAGTTATCAGGTGGGCTGCTGGCTCGTCTGCCACCATAGGCAATATAAAAAAAAAAAAAATTGTTTTTATTTGATCATTGAAGTATGCATGTGCGTCGCATCATAGCTCCTGAACGGATGAACTAATTTTGATTGTTTCCTTAAATATATAATAAAAATTAAAGAAATCCCTGATCAAATAAAGCTCTAAAAAGGAAAAAATAATATCTACAGAATTTACGTTTAATATAGGTACTTAACTAGAACGTCTAAATCCAAGTGTTTTTTCGGAATTGGTGACGGCATAGGATTATTGGTTGTGTCGCTCTCGGAAGCTTATGTTCAGCAATGGACGACAAAAAGCCTGATGGATACAGAAACTATACGTTTACAATTTAGCAAAACTTTATAATTTGGTGAGACTTTTTAGCGAGATGTCATAGTAGGCTGTAGAAATCTTACCACAAAGTCTAATATGAATATGTTTAAAAATCTACTAAATGTAGCGATGTATTTCACTGACGAACATTGTACGGTTGAAGAATCCCGCTCAAAATTATACTAATGCTTACTAATATTATAAAAGCTAAGAATTTATTTGTTCGTTACGCTCTCACGCCGTAACTACTGAACCAATTATCATGAAATTTTGCATACCTATAGCCTAGAGCCCAGAAAAGGGCATACTTTTGTTCCCGAAAAAAATAGATGGTTTCCGTGGGGTAGCTATTTTTACAACCCTCGAGATAGCGATAATGTAGCATAGAGTGATGTATCTGTTATTCTCAAGTTCACGCGGAAGGAGCCGCGGGCATGGTCTAGTCACTTTTAAGGTGACTTCTAAATAAACTTTGCATAACATTGCGCCATTTTGTAAATTTTAATTTGAATAATGTTTCAAATTCGCTACGCATCTAGTGGCGGGTAAATAAATATAGACACAGTGAGCGATTATTACAGTAATATATTTTTATTACTATATTGTTTTTTACAGAATATAGTGTTTGCGAAATTATTCCTAGTTGTGATTGGTGGATGATATCTATTAGCTAGCTTAGCTGTGACTTGGTCCGCGTAGAATATCTATATCTAACAAAAAAAAAACAGCATCACGCCTGTATCCCCGAAGAGCAAAAGTGTATTACACACCCACGGTTCGCCAACTATGTTTAAGTCCCACGTAATAGGGGGTGAACCTATTGTCGTCTACCAGACATATTTCCAAACGCCAGGCTACTATTGAGAATTTTTCTTTTTCCGAAAGCTCAATAGCTCAACCCGGGGATTGAACCCGAGACCTCATGATCAAGAGTCGCACACACTACCGCTGCACTACAGAGGCAGTTATTATCTATATACATAATATATACTAATATATTCACTGAAGGGTTTGTTTATATGTATAAACGCTCTAATATCCGGAATTACTAATCCATCCATCCATCCATCCATCCATCAGTCTTTTGACGTCTACTGCTGGACATAGGCCTCCCCAAGAGAACGCCACAACGAGCGGTCCTGTGCCGACCGTATCCTTTTTTTTGTGTGCTCATTATGGGGGATAATGCCGTAATCGCCACGCTTGGCAGGCAATTACTAAACGGATGACAAAAAAATCTTGGCGTCTGATAGCTAAATTTTTCAGGAAATAGGCTATTAAATGCTCCTTGTCTTAGGGATAAGCCTTTAGACATAAGCTTCCCCAAGACAGCATCACGCGAGCGGTCAAGTGCACAATTTTTGAGGAAGGCTGTAGCCATTAAACATTACGCTTAGGGAGCTAGCATTAAATTAAATAATAATAATGAATTAGGCGCCATCTGACATTACAAAATTAAAAATGGACTGCGATATGAAAAATATAGACGGCGCTTTTTTGAAAACATTGCGGGTGACACCGTGGCGCACAGCTAGATATGAGTATACCGGTGGCCCCGTTGCTACCTACTTGACTCCGGCGCTCTCAGTCACCGAACAGAATACAATAATAGAGTTTTAGGTTGATTTCCGCTGACCACTAAAGTAATGTATAAACACATTAGAGTATAAAAAGAGTTTTATATACTCTAAGATAAACACAGTTCCAGTGGTCCGCCAATAAGAGCGGAGAGACTGCACATGGTGGGCTTATTTAGTGGGTGAGGGCCCCACACTACCCTGTTCGTTGCACCGAACGACGGGGTGTGCAGTCAGGAACATTTTCACAAAAAAAGGTATAAAAAAGGGTGAGATTATGGTACTTCCCCCGAGCTAGCCATTCATACTGAGAACTACAAGGTTCTACCACAAAATAAGATCTCCCTGACATTGGATGTTGTAACAGAAATACGCCCATGAGAATATAACATTGTATAATATTTATGAAAACACTAGAGAAATTCTTACAAAATATGAGCGATAAATATCCATAGCATCGATTACGTACAGCCATGGGCATAACGATCCTTACTAATATTAAATGCGAAAGTGCATTTGTTTGTTTCGCTATCACACCGATGCCTCCAACCATCAGCCTTTCGACGTCCACTGCTGAACATAGGCCTCCCCAAGACAACGCCACAGCATGACTGTGTTTCGCTCACATGGGGGATAGTGCCGTAATCGCCACGCTTGGCAGGCGGGTTGGCGATCGCAGTGGATGTTGTTAATACTCGAGGGAGTGCTGCTGCCCACTCCCCCGGTATTCCTCAGTCGGCTCTTACGACTCCCATGGGTGGAGAGGGGTGGGACAATTCTAAAGCCGGCCTTTCACGCCGTTACTACTCAACAAATTATCGTGAACTTTCGCAATAGGTACATATCTATAGATCAGAACAAAATATAGGACATAGGCTACTTATATTGCCGGAATAATGGACCGTTCCTGTCGGATAGCAGTTTTTGCATCGATATCTTTAGTGTGCCGTATGTGATGTGTTTATATGTGCTTATACTGAATACCACGTGGATGAATGGGGCCAGAATCTAGTTTTGCACGCCTCATAAGCGAAGCGTTAGAATAGTACCCAAGGTGGGTACTATTCTCGTTTTGCGCAGAAAAACTGATGTTTCAAACTTAAAATATCTCTATTTATCATATATTGCACTTGTAAATCAATATATATACACACATATCAAGAAAAAACACTATTTTTGACACTCATGATATTTTTGATGTGAAACATCTAATGCGGGGGGAGGGTACAATCGGCTGTTAGCGTGGCGACGCTTTTATTGTACCTACTTGTCCCGTTCAAATCTTGCAAGTTAAATTTGACACACTTCCCGGTTTCCGATTGAGTTGAAATTTTACACGCATGTGAATATCACGTGACAATGCAATATTATGATGACATGGAGCTGATCTGATGATGGAGCTGGAAGGTGGACATAGGAACTCTATAATGAAACGGTGCAACCCCATCGAGTTTGGGCTCATATGATTCGTCTTGCCAAGTACTTTGTGTCTAGATGGTATCCAGGGGCTGATGATGAAGCTGGAAGGTGGGCACAGTAACTCTATAATGAAATGACGCAACCCCGTGGAGTTAGGGCTCGTTTAAAATGTCCTGACTAGAACTTCAGTCATAGATGATATCCAGGGTCTGATGATGGAGCTGGAAGGTGACCACAGTAACTATGTAATGAAACGACGGAACCCCATCGAGTTTGGAATCATTTGATTCGTCTTGACGAGTACTTTGTCTTTAGATGGTATCCAGGGTCTGATGATGGAGCTAGAAGGTGGCCATAGTAACTCTGTAATGAAACTACGCAACCCTATCGAGTTTATACTCGTTGGATTCGTTTTGAGTAGTACTTTGTCAAGTTATGATCATTTTATTTCTACAAAATAATTTAGATGTATTCACATCTCCTAGAGGTCCCGCGACGTCTAGTTTTTTTATGCCATTTGTTATTTAAACTAGTTAAAAAAATTGTTTAAAAAAGTTGTGTCTTGGACGTCCGTTTGTTGTAGGTAATGTATGTTAACACGATAACAACCGAAATACTTTACTAATCGAGTCTTTTTTTTTCTTATTAACTTCAGTACAACTACGAATAGAGCCCTATTACTTTTCACGGTCTGATTCGATGTGGTTTAATTGTTTTTAAATAAACAAAAAAATAGTGAATATTTACGCTGGATTCGACAATAAAACTAGCGTTCGTGAGAAGTGTGAGAACTATTTCTATAGACCAATATAGAAGTACTATGTGATTGATTGAAAACTACTTAAAAGTATATTATTAGTTATAGTTATAGTTGTGAGACCAATACATTATTAGTTACTTATCAAATAATATTATTGTGAAAAATGAAGATTATGAGGCGTGCACTTTTGGATTTTCCAAAGTATTTTATATTACGTCTGCGTTTAATGAAAAATGTATGATTAACAAAGCTTAATTTAATAAAATATCGATATGCAATATAAAAATAGCTGCAATAGAATATAATAATATCTAGTGATTAAGTCCAGTACTAAAATGACAATTTTAACATAAATTATTAACAATCTCAGTCTGCGTTAAAAATAATAAACCGATTATGACTAGGTAAATAAATAATTTGGAACACAGTATCGGTAAATAACCGACAACCGATGGGGAAGAAAGAGTTTCGAGAGGCTAGCACGTGCATATAGGACAACAAATAAAACCACAAGATATCCTCTTGGCTCGAAGGACCGGTGATAAGTTCAAAGACACTGGGAGCTGTTAGCTAGCATTAACAGTCCTTACAGGATTGTTTGTTGTGGCGCTCTCTTGGACAGGCCTATGTCCAACAGTAGACCTATAAAGACTGAAAGATTGTCCTTTTTAAATTACGAGGGTGGCAAACAAGCATACGGTCCATCTGAAGTAATACACCAGAGGTATCACTCGCGCATCAACTCCAAGGAAAAAGATAGGAAGAATAATAAGGAGAGGGTTTACGCTTCTGGTGCTCTCATTCAGTATACGAAACTAGACTTGGGGAAAAGCGTTATTTTTCGATCATCGTGACTGTCGTTCCTGTGACAATAAAGTCACAGTGACAAATCAACGTGATTTTGTCACGTCGATTACTCGGTCGCACCGGTCACTTTCTATATAAGTACTACTCCTGGCACCGATACTTTTGCATTGGCCCTTCGGGCAGTTTCGTTTGTGTTCGTTACAAGGTCGTTCCATGGGTCTTTCGGTCGTTCCATGTTACGTATTCTCGTGATGTGAGTGACAAAGACAACTATTGGTATTTATACTACTGATGTTCTTGGGGAACGTAGGAACAATATACTCGTATGTTATTTTGGAACGTTGTTACTTCGCGCCATGTTTTAACGACTGATCGCAGTGACTTTTTCGTCGTGACGTTATTTATCACCCACCTTTATACGAAACGCAACAGTAGCAGTACCTACCGTTATTTTGCGCTAATTCTGCGAGAGAGTTGCAGTTCCCTGGTCGAGCCAGCCTATTCATGCTAGGACAAGTCGGGCTCTACCAATACAAAATGATGGATGAAATTGACATTGCTGACCGACTGCCATCAAGTTGCGTCGTGTGCTGCAGCTATAAAATGTTGAGTAAATTGTTATTGATACGAAACATGCCAGTAAAATTTTAATACCGTTTACTGTTGTCATGGTACGGTACATCAGACATTGCAAAATTCGCAGTCGATAAAAGAGACACCATATTGCAAAATCAACGAGGATTTCATTCAAGGTTGCCGAGGTGATATATATGTAAAACTTGCAGCATCGTGTTGCTTTTTAATTTTTTTTATTGCCAACGGTGGCAGACGAGCAAGCGGCCCACCTGATGGTAAGTGGTAACTCATGGACTTTAGCAACACAGCCAAGCCGCTGCCTACCGCAAGTTAAGTGCTCTTCGACGAGGTATGCCTCGTTTATAGAGGGACATGTCGTAGCGCCGCAGAAACACTGTAGCAGGTAAGTCATTCCAGAGCTTACAAGTACATGGCAGAAATCGTGTTAATTAAAGATTGATCGATTTAAGTACTAACAATATGTGGTACAATTAATAGTCATCCATCCATCCATCTGCCTTTCGACATCCACTGCTGGACATAGGCCTCCCCAAGAGAACGCCACAACGAGCAGTCCTGTGCTGTTTCGCTCATATGGGGGATAGTGCCGTAATCGCCAAGCTTGGCAGGCGGGTTGGCGATCGCAGTGGATGTTGTTAATACTCGAGGGAGTGCTGCTGCCCACTCCTCCGGTATTCGTTCGTCGGCTCTTACTCCCCCCTTCCATGGGTGGAGAAGGGGTGGGACAATCTAAAGCCGTCCCCACACGGCCAATTCAATTAATAGTAAAAAAAGAGAATCTTATTTTCGTCATAGTCGATCAAAAGCTTTGGGGAAAGCCGAAACGAAATTCTAAAACGCTTCTGGTTATAAAAGCACCGAGTGGCCTGTAAAATCCAAAAAGGAAACCAGTTATACTGCAGTTGGCGTCCTGTGGAGCAATTTTTAATCCATTTCACAGGACAGTCTCGCTTTTATTTTCTTTTTAATCAAGATTTTTATTTTATACTTTTTAGTGACCAATTCACTTGCTTAGACATTTGAACCCGTGCTAAAGTCTGTTTAAATATTGTTTGCAGTCAAAGTTGAGAGTTTTGTTTATATGTACACCATATCTATGAGAAATTTACGCACATAAAATTATATAGTTTTGGAATGTGTTCATCAAAGTCTTAAAGATACCCATATTGTAACTTATATCACACAGAAAATGGCCTCATATAGCCGCCACATTCAAATTACAAAATAATTAGAGCCAGTGTCACTTAGGATCAGGTAAATTGACCCCATAATTACCTCCTAAGTTATGGTAGATTAAAGAAACACACATACATATCTATGTACATATGAGTACATGTACATTAAATTTCTTTTTTTGGGGAGTCGTGTAATTAAAAGAAGATTGTAGGTTACATACAGAGATATTTTGGTAAGAATGATTTAAAACTTTATCAAGAGGTGCTCGAGATTTGCCCAGTAAGATATCTTGTCTAATAAACCAACGATGATGTCCCTCAGAACAACCTTTTTAATTTATTTAAAGTAATCGTTAGTCAAGTAATCATCCAACTTGTTTTCAAAGATCATAAATATTCAAAGTTTTTTTGTATAAGTATCTATACAAATCTTTGTCTTTTAAATATTTATGTCGTCATCTATATACTTGCTGTAAATTGCGTTTTATGTAATTCTTTCGTTTTCTATTTGCCATGTCTAAAATTCTTCTCACTAATGGATCTTTCTTCAAAGCTGCCTTGATATCCACTTCATTGAATACTGATACAACAGTGGAGGGTTTAGAAGAAGATGTTTCAACAGTCATAGATTTAGTAAGAGCCGTGTCAGTTATCTTAAAGTCCTCAAACGTAAATGTCGTGTAGTTACCAGATTTCTTCGCGATCTCCTGTTTCCTTTCTACTTCTTCAACTAAATCATTGAAATCTTGATACCATTTCTTTTTCACCTTATTTTCTTTATCAATTTGATTTATGCGCAAAATAATTTCTTTTTGTTTTCTAAGTACTTTTAATAATTCTTCTTTTTGGTCGTAAGTTAAACTATCTATATCAAAATCATTTGTTTGATCTGTGATATTTGGTATAGTTTCAGTAATATTATTATCCAAATAATCAATAGGGCTACTAAGATCTTTGGAATGTTGTCTTAGTACTCGATTTACAATATCAAGATTACCGTTCACTTCGATGTGGAAGTTGTAATCATTAGAGTATGTTTCTGAGTCTGGATGATATTTTGCTTTATGATATTTCAATAGAATACCATCTGGTAAATCTGTAGAAGCTTTTATATTCTTGTCTACATTTTGTTTGTTGTTTCTGTATCTAAGTAAAAGGGAGTCGGTGTTGTCTGTGATATTTTTCACATTGTCATTGAAATTATTTTTATTAGTATGCTTTGATGTTTCAGGATGATGTTCTACTCTATGGTATTTTTTTGTTACAGCTATTAGAGCAGGAACTCGGTTTTTATCAAAATTTTGATGTTTACTTTTTATAGGATATCCAGGTAGCAAAAAATTTGTCTTGCGTCTAGACATGACGAGATTATCTAATCGTTTTTTGACAGCTTCATGGTCTACGTTTTGATAAACTAGATTTAATTCATTAAGTGATTCTAATGCGGTGTTAATTGCAAAAGTTATGTTTTCTGTAGTCTTGTTGTAAGCAAGATGACAATGATACCCCGCTGTAAAGAAATTACTTAGATATTATTTTAAAGTATTGCTTCACCCACTCTTTAGTACTATGAATTCAGCCAGACCGAGAGGAGTAAAAGGAGTAAATAGTTAAGAAAATTTAGTCTACGAGCTAATAATGACAGAATTCATAAATCTACTAGAAAATTTCCCGGCCTATCACGACATCTTCTTGATCATTACCAGCTATTATTTTAAGTACATGACAACCTCGACTACTTACTAAAATGAATTATTGTGAAACCACATCACACCCAAGATCAAATCCTAGTCGTAATGGTCTTTTTTTTTACACTAATTTATATTAATATAATAAAGCTGAGGAATTCGATTATTTAAACTCTGAAACTACAACTATTAAGCGGATTATAAAAACTCGTTTTGTTTTTGATACCCCAATTTTGATTTAAGTAAAACAGCGAGGCCGACCTAGTTTATTTTTTATTGGAATAAAAACTTACGCAGTATCCAAACGATCCAAAGGTAGGAAGCAAACAGCATTACTGGAAAGAAATAAGAGGACAGTCACGACCAAAAAGGTTTGAATATTTACGTTCTCTAACATGCGATGAAGAGCCGCAGCCTAACTGATTGCCTTGCAAGCCGTTGGTTACTGAGATAGTTCACCATTACGCTCAAGTTAGGTAGTTATGCTCTACAATTGAAAAACACCGCAAATGAGGCTATACGGCTGAATCATTAAAAAAAACAGCTTTAACTAAGAAGTAGAAAAGAATATTATAATAAATAATAATAATTTAAAAGAGCATGAGGTCTAGGAGGATTAGTAGGTGCTTACAAAATTTATTATGAAAATCTAAAAACTAACATCATCATGCCATTTTCCTTGCAGGGTAGGCAGAGAGGACAGAGTGCCAAGAGGCTCTATTCTTGCATACATCTCTCGCTTCCTCAACATTCATAACTCTCTTCAACATCTCGGTATATATTGTTAACCAGTCGCTCATCCGGCATTCTTTCCACATGTCCGAACCATCGGAGCATTCCCTTTCGCATCTTTACACCAATACTCTCTTTCATACCTACTCGCTCTCTTACGTCGTCGTTACGAATGCGGTCAGTCAGCCTCACTCCACAGATGCTCCGCAGAGATCGCATGTCGACCGCATTGATTTTACTCTCATGCTCCTTTTGCATACCCAACTCTCGTAACTCTCTCTCAATAACGTTGGGACAAGCACTGCGTTGTGTATTGCGACACGTGCCCTCTGGCTGAGGTGATGACTGCCGAGAAGTTGTCCCAATGCTCCGTTCACTCTATTTCCCGCATTCACTCCTCTCTCTACATCAGTGGTGTACCTTCCATCCCGACTGAATCCACATCCAAGATATACAAATTCATCCACTTGTGCTAGAAGCACACCATTTCCTATTGCTACTCTAACATCTGTTCTGGCTTCTTCTCTTTTAAAAAACCATTATTTTGGTTTTGCTCACATTCACACGTAGGCCCCTTTTCTTACAATCTTCTGCCATTACGTCGACTAGGGTTTGCAGGTCAGTCGCGGAATGCGCTAATAAAACCGCATCGTCTGCATATAGCAGCGAGTTAACCACTGAGTCGCCCATCTGAACTCCCACATTCATTTCATTCAACCTTTGTAGACATTTATCCAGATATATGATAAACAGTCTGGCTGATAGAACGCAGCCCTGTTTAACGCCGATATTGACATCAAACCAGGGTGACATTCCATCATCCAGCCGCACACAAGCTCTGCAGTCCATGTAGTTGGACTGCACCGCTTGTAGCAGGCTACCGTTGACAAGATTTATTATGATTATTGAGATAGGGTAGCAAAGAACGCCCCACGCTTTTTACCACTATTATTAATTAAAATATTATTTTATGATTTTTGGTTCAACTGTTAAAACGTGTTTTTTTATTTAGATATTTTATATATATTTTTAGCATTTGACATGCTTAGCACTATACATTAAACACTTGTCAATTGTCATGATGGCTGAATTGGCAAAGCATCTGGACGGTATCCAGGAGATGCAGGTTCGAATCCTGCTCGTGACTGTTATTTTGGATTTCACATTTTTCACTTTGTTTAACGTGTTTTTTTAGTTTTTATACTATTATTTATTTTCTTTTGCTATTAGTCTCGAAACACAATGAAAATTATTTCTGTTTAAAATACCTTATTTTTCTTATTTTATTTTAGGTGTGAACTATATATAAAAAAAGATAGGAAAACCGGACAAACTTCTTAAATTATTGTATTTTTATTGGGTCCTCGATAAATGTGCAAAGGTTCAATTTAATCCAGTGTTTTGAAATGGGTGAAAATCACGTTCGAAGATTCCGTTACATAGATACAGGCGAATTTAATAACAGCGTATTAGTGGTATCTATCTACCTGTACAAGCTTAGCAAGAAGCATGGTGGGTACTGAAAATTAAACAATGAGTAGGTATCTTGATGTTTAAAGTATGTACAACACATAATGTACGCCATCTGTCGGATGGCGCTTTTATAGGTCTTGATTAGACTAATAAATTTTAATAGCTAGCAGTGCTTAAAACAAAATAATTATTCGCAATATATAATCCTTTTGGTTTGTTTCTTCAGTAAAAAAAATAAAACTGTACTACTTTTGTCTCTGATAATACTTATTGAAATAAAAATATTTTATACGCGGGAAAACGCATAAAAGTTGATATATACAATGCTTTGAAGTTTGACTATTACATTTCTATTACACTAGCTTATGTGGCTTGGCGGCTTGGCTTTGTCGCTTGTAGCTGGTTCTTTTTGTTGGTTTCTGTTACTTTCGTCAGTTAAGCTCCCAGTTGGCATTATTTATTCTGACTTCTACAACAATCACCGATATGCTTCTACTAGTTTATACGAAACCATAATAAATTAAATACTTAAAACTTCCATGAATCACTCAAACTGTTATCCAAAGAAAATCACATGAAAATCCGTTTGCTTGTTTTTGTAAACGGCCCCGCTGATGGTAAGCGGTTACCGTAGCCTATAGACGATAGCAACACCAGAGGCATCACTCACGCGTAGTTAGAAATTACTAGGTTCCCGATATAGTAGCGGAATAAAATGTATACCAGTTTTAAGTCTAATCGAGAGCTATCAAATGCAAAAAGTTGTATCAAACTCCGTACAGTAGTTTTGGCGTGATGCGCGAACTAACAAACAGATAAACAGACAAAAAATCTAAAAAAAATTGTTTTGTGTTTAGAGTTTAGCCTATACTAGCCTATTACAGTCATTTTTTCTCAAATATCTTAAATGTAACAGACACAGCTCTGTGTAACAGAACAGCTTTGTAATAGTATAGAAACCTACTCGTATGTATTAGATTTTAGTCTTAACATAATAGTATGATGAAAGGTTTAGTTTTAGTATTGTTTCCGCGTTTTGGGGTAGGTTAAAAAGTGATAAATGATACGCGGGCCTGTTTTCCGCAACTCGACGTTTTTCAATGCGCCTATTTTGCGTGACGGGTTTGTGGCACTACTCTAGCCAACCCAACTCTACCAAGAAGCCTAGTAGACTCTTGATGTTGCCGACGACTTCTGGGAGTGACCTCGGATACCCGAGATATCGTGCCCGGTATTCCTCCAACCCTGAGCATTCAAAGATGACATGGGTGGTTGTGTTTTCTGCCTCCGTGCAGGCTCTGAAGACGAGGCTGTCTATAACACCTAGTGTAAATTAGGGCTACGACTATAAGTCGTAGCTGAGGCGTATTCATTAGCCGTAGCTTACGTGACAACCCAGGGGAGGTTGTCGGGAGGGCCTCTCTGGCCTTTGGGTACGTTATTGATTCACCTTTTCAACACGATTTTATTAACTTCACCTGAATATCCCTCAATCAAATGCGAGCCTGCGGAAGTGTAAATGAAAAGCTAAGAACGGTTTAGGGTAATTTTGGGTCGAAGATTTCAAAAGGGGGGTAAATGTGTGGGACGTGACCTTTTTTGGCGGGTAATATAGCTCCCGTTATCAGCACTTTTGTAAAGATACTCCACTGAAGGTGTAACAGACACCAAAATGGTTATAAACTGTTTTCTTTAGTACAATTTCGTCTCCATATTCCTAATGACTTTCAATGATATTATGGTAATTTATAATATTTATATTACCTATTATCTCATGTAAAAAAATATCTACCAAGTCATTCTGTTCAGTATCTAAGAGACTTAATGCTTGTTTTTGGCACTTATCCGCCTAAACGTTCGTGAGGAGCCCTTTTATAAAGGCACTCAATTGACTTCCATATGCTAATAATATCTCGATCTTGACTCCCAATGAAGAAACAAATTGAAGCAATTGAAGCAGCACTTAAAGTGCACTTTTAATTAACATATTATGTTACTAAGGCCTGCATCCAGACACGATTCTGCTATAACTCATAATAATTACCTATAACAATTGCCCGTAATACATTACTGTCGTGTTTATATTATGTATACATATAATCAACGATAGTAGGTACATGAAATTATGCCACTTGAAGTAATGTCACACACTTTAATACGCTAGTACAGGTTCAATAGGTGAGGGCCCCACACTACCCTGTTTGTTGCCCCGAACGACGGGGTGTGCAGTTCGTACAGAATATAAACGTCCTACGACACACTAATGATCTCTTGCTTACTGGCTCTATCAATGTTTTCGAGAAAAAATAAACTTTGTCTGTAAAGTCGGTTTACGGACGATAATTTTACGTGATAACGTCATATATGTTTTTTGAGAGTTTCACAAATGTTAGCGAGAATGGTACATATAAAAAGGTACGATCGCGCGTGCTGCTATACAATAATTGAGATACGCGTGTTGCCCGGGACGCATTCGGGCGAAGAATGTGATGTCGGTCGGTAACTCTGTGTATCCCAGGGCCAGCGCGGCCAGCCGCCTCCCTCCCGGCTCTCTAATGGGCGCGAACATCAAACAATGCATCGGTATATACGCATTTTTCGGAGCGTGAATCTTTTTCGTGCGTGCAGCCGGGTGTTTATCGATTTATAAGACGTTATCACGTCAAAACGGCATTTCGGAATTCTGTATATATATGTGCCGGATCGGAATTAGAAAACGGGGGCGTCACGCGTCACTATCAGGATGGTTATACATGGATACCATGTTCAAATCAAAATAACACGCGGACTAATCAACAGTTACTTTGGATTTACTGGCTCACGTAAACAGTTAACAAATATAGCAAAGTATTCAAAGATCAAGATGGACTATAAAGCGTAACGCAGTGACGACTGTTCGCTCTCGTGTCTCACGAGTCGAGTGAATGATCTAGAAATGTGTAACTCAGGAGTGATTGATACAAAAGATGTAGGTATAATCTTTCAAAATGCGTAATCACTCTTTAAATCTTTTGTTTCGAAAATACATCTTTAACTCACTACGTTAGGATTGATTTTAGTCAGATGGAATGGAATGATGGAAACTAAAAAAACACAAACGTAGATGTAGAATGAGACAATAGATAAAGGATATTGTGAATTGAAATGAGATAACATAAGTTGTAGGCACGCTCAAAGGCACTCTTTTGAAATACAATAACGATAGGTTCACAGAAACTTAGACTCTCTGTCGTTTATGTAAAAAGCTCAAAACCGGTTGCGACTTGAGGGAATGAGAGAACAACTACATGAATCAATAGAAATTTGCATCACTTATGATCAACTGAATGAATAACGTCATTCGTAACCAAAGATTTAAAAGAGTGATTTAAATCTTTCGAAAAAAAGATTTATAAATCACAGATCTCATTGGTGATTTAGTTTGCGCATCTCTGGAATGATCCCTCGGGCCTCGCCGTACCGTACCAACCGTCCGCCTTTATATCTCCACGACAGACGATAACAAAATGAGTTGTGGGGCGGCCAGATGGCTTGCACGTGTATTTTCACCTGCGCGCACGTGTTCTTGCAGCTGTGCGCACCTGTGCTTGTTTGTCTCAACGCACTTGATGACGCTCTCCGACATATGTATGTATGTTAAATTTCATGATGCTGTCAGTAAAGTAGTTTATAGTGTGAAAGCGTAACAAACCAACGGACATTTATAATATTATTAGATTTATTATTTATATTTATTTAAAAACAGCTATCCCACGGGAACCATCCATTTTCCCGGGATGAAATATGCGTCTCATGGTGATTAGTTCAGTAGTTACGACGTGAAAGCGTAATAAAGAGCCAAACTGTGGTAGAGCCTTGCTTATCTCAGTACGAATGGGCCGGCTCGATCGGTGAAGTACCACCCTCTCACAAAAGATCAGCGTGAACCAACAGTAATAGTACCTACCGTGGTGTTTCGTATGGTGAGTGAGAGTGCCAGAGGCCCGAACCCTTCTTATCCTCTCCTTGTTATCCTTTCTGTCTTCTCCTTAGTATCCTACCTATCATCTCCTTAATATACTTCCTATGATCCTATGAATTAATACTTTCTGATATTTACGCGAATGTTACACATTTTGAAATAAAACTACGTTTACGGAATCTATCGCGTTTACTTGATTTTACTACTATCCCGACGTTTCGAATACTTTACAGCATTCATGATCACGGGTGGACTTAGATGATAGACGTCCAAGGCTGATATGTTATTGAAATAACATTATTGAAATAGACGTCCAAGGCTGATATGTTAACATTATTGAAATAGACGTCCAAGGCTGATATGTTATTGAAATAACATATCAGCCTTGGACGTCTATCATCTAAGTCCACCCGTGATCATGAATGCTGTAAAGTATTCGAAACGTCGGGATAGTAGTAAAATTAAGTAAACGCGATAGATTCCGTAAACGAAGTTTTATTTCAAAATCCTATGAATTACCTATTATTTCCTATGATCCTTTCCTTGGAGATAGCGGCCGACGCGCGAGTGTTGCCTCTGGTGTTGCTAACATCTATAGGCTACGGCAACCGTTTACCATCAGGTGGGCCGTATTGTTTGCCACCCACCTAGTAGAAAAATAAAAGAATTTACGCGAATTTTACACATTTTGAAATAAAACTACGTTTACGGAATCTATCGCGTGCTTGAAGTGCAAAGCGTAAAATATAGAAAGTAAATATTGGTAAAATACTTAAGAACGTTTAATAAAAAGTAAACCACAATTTGAGGCACATTTTAAAGTTTATTTTAACATAACTGAAATTCTTTCATGACTTTACATAACATAAAAAATTTAAAAAACCTTTACCCTTGTCACTCACGCAAAATAGTTGTGTCGCCTTTGCTCGCAATGACAGCTTTAATGCGAAGAGGCATGGTTGCAACCAACGCTGCACACTCCTCAGGCGTAATTGACTCCCAGACAGCCAAGAGTTTAGCCTTTAAGTCGCTCTTCGATCTTGATGGATTTTTACGGAGAACTTTTTTCATTTTTAACCATAGGGTTTCAATCGGCGACAAGTCCGGGCTGTTAGATGGCCATTCGATTATAGGGATGATTTTCGCCAGTAGCCACGTCTTTGTTGTCCTTTCAGTATGGCAGGAAGCACCGTCCTGTTGAAAAATGAAGGAATCTTGATGCTTACCTAAGTGACGGAATAGAGGGCAGTAAATTCTCTTCATAAAGGTTTTGATACCTTGCAGCATTGATAGAACCATCCACAAACTGCATACCACCAACACCTTGTGCAGACATGCAGCCCCATATCATAAGAGACGCCGGAAACTTTGCGTTTGAGACAATCGGTATGAAATGCCTCATTTTTGTTCAGAATCACTTTTTTCCTTTCATCGCCGACTGTCACTTCAAATCTGGACTCGTCGCTCCAAATGATACTACGCCACTGATCGGAAGTCCAATTTAAATGATCACGAGCAGACTTAACCTCTTTTTCTTTTGTACAGCAGTCAACAGTGGTTTCTCCTTAGCTGCACCACTTGAAAGCTTACATCTAAACATTTCATAATCTAAAATTTAGCGTGATTTGGCATTCTAGGGGCCGAGATATGGAAGATTATATAAGTACACCCACTAAGTGTTATCATAACATTTAAAAGCCCAGAAACACGTTATTTATAAACTTGCAGGATGAATACTATAGAGATGATAGATAAGATAACTTAAATAGATTAGTAAATAGATTTACTTCGCGATTTGCGCTTTGATAGGTAGTTAGGTTCTAGTGCTAGAACCTTGCTTATCCTAGCATGAATGGCTTGATCGGAGAAGTAGCAACCTCTCACAGATCAGCGTGAAACAACGGTAGGTAATCCTACAGTTGTATATCGTATGGTGAGTGAGAGCGCCAGAGCCTCCTACGTCGGGAGACCTCCTACCCCTTTCCGTCGAGATGGCGACGCGTGGACGATGCCTCTGGTGTTGCGAAAGTCTATAGGCTTCCGTAACCACTTACTATCAGATGGGCCGTATGCTCGTTTGCTACCCCCGTAGTATAAAAATGGTAGTTAGGTACTTTCTAAGGTACATTTGCCAAATAATTAGGTAGGTATTTAAGATATCGTTATTTACTCAAATAACTTTAAGCGTCTTATATAATAAACTTTTCCACTGCTGGACACAGGCTTTGAAATTAAAGAACCAATTTTTATTTTATTTTATTTATTTAAATAACAAATATGTAGTACTAGCAGTGCCCGCGGACTCCGTTCCGCGTTAGTAATATTTTTGTCCCGGCCCGTTTGTCCCGCGTAATACTTCAGGTTAAAAGTTCGGGATAAATAAAAATTATGATGATTTCTTTTATTTTTTTTTCTTGTTTTTTTTTGTATTGTTTTTTGTATGTTTTGTTTTTTTATGTTACTGTTTTTTGTTGTTATTTTTATTATTTGATGTTAATATACACTATTTACATTATTTACATCATGTTTACTTATTTTAATTGTTCAAAACTTCTCGATATACTATATTAGTAGTATCATTTGGTACATATATTGTCTTTCAGGAGTTCCAACCCGAGATAAGCCAACATATAACTGCCCATGGGAAAAACAGTGCTTTCTCAGGTCAATGCCCACTAGAGAAAATGTTTGACCCTGGGACTTATTAATAGTGAGGGCAAAAGAGACCTTGACAGTATCCCACTGTAACCTTTTAAACGGTATCATGGGTATCCGCGGAATATAAGCAAGTTGTCCCACTGCTGGCCCTGTGAGAATGGTCGCCACGATTATATTCTCCCGCAACTCTTTTATGAGCAGCCTTGTGCCATTACACATGTTGGGGGGTCTCAAGTTCCTTTAAAGCATGATAGGAATGCCAACTTTTAGCATAAGGTCGTGGGGAGGTAAGCCAGAAGGACTCAAAGAATTTAAAAATTCTTGAGGATAGTGCACTGTATCCTCAATATTACAGGCCGTGTCAATGAACATATAGAATTGACTTGACCGGGAATTTTTCCTAAAATTATTTTATTTATCTCATTCACTGAATCGTTTCTGGGTGAGACTATTGCCCTAGCACAAAGCCAATGATAATCTCTTTCCATTAAACTTTCAAGACCGGGATATATTGCGTCTATCAGATCTTCTAACCTGTGTAATATGTGACCTAACCGATTGTCAAGTTTAATGTCATCCCTACTGTTGGTGTTAGGACAGCAAATTTTTCCTTCTCCAAGATTCAGTAGTTGATGCGGAAAGTCGTTATCGTAGTTGTCGCTCAAGTGGGCTCTCATGTTTGTTCGTAAATAGAGAGTTTCAACGGAACTCCATAAGCATGATGATTTTAAGCATGTCCTGATGACATCGGCGCGTGTTCCTTTTGTTATTACTGGCAGCGTTTGCCGAAAATCGCCCGCAAAAACAAAAGTAACACCACCCATATCGGCGTCTGAGTTCAATTTTCTCTCTGTTGTCAATTTTTTTGACTCAAGAAAATATTTTGGATAACTTTAATTATTTTAGTTATCTAATATTTTAGTTACTTATGTAACACTTTCTTTAGTGAAGAATATTTTCTTGACTGTAGAAAATTTTTTCTTGCTCTAAAACAACTTATGTCTCATTGTTAACGCCCACCCCCGCAATCCATATTGGGGTTAGGATGTCATTAAATCCGCTCTTGAATCATTTCTACATCCCATAGAACAGATTCTTACCAAATTTGGAGCCTATAGGAGCTACAGCTCGGAAATTTAAAACTTTCATTGTTAAGACCCACCCCCGCACTCCTCTGTGGAGTGGGATATCGTAAAATTCGTTCATAAATTATTTTTACATCACTTACACAAAATTCATACAAAATTAGGAGTCTGAAAAATTTTCATTGTTAACGTCCACCCCCGCAATCCATATTGGGAGTAGATTGTCATAAAATCCACTCTTAGATCATTTCTACCTCGCATATAGCAGATACTTATCAAATTTTGAGCCTTTAGGAGCTACAGCTAAAAAATTTAAAATTTTCATTGTTAAGACCCACCCCCGCATTCCTCTGTGGAGTGGGATTTCGTAAAATTCGTTCATAAATTATTTTTACATCACTTACACAAAATTCATACAAAATTAGGAGTCTGTAGGAGCTAGAAGTCGGAAATTTTTAATTTTCATTGTTAACGTCCACCCCCGCAATCCATATTGGGAGTAGATTGTCATAAAATCCTCTCTTAGATCATTTCTACGTCACATATAGGAGATTCCTTCCAAATTTGAAGTCGATAGGAGCTATAGGTTAAAAATGGGAATTTTCTATTATTAACGCCCCCGCAACCCCCCTTGTGGGTGGAATTTCGTAAAATCCGTTCTTAGCTGACCTCTACTCGGCGATAGGAATATTCCTACCATATTTCAAGTCGCTACGCCTTATGGTTCCAGAGATATCGTGATGAGTCAATATATAGGTGGGAATCTCTTATATATATATAGATGTATGTAACACCAATAGAATAACAAATATGTAGCTACCTATGGTACTTTACATATACATATTTTATTTATAGACCTTACATATATAGGTGTACCTTTTTTTTTTTTTTTTTTTTTTTGTTTTTTTTTTTTTTTTGTTTAGGCGGGAAAAAATGTACCTAACCGCACACCCCGTCGTTCGGGGCAACGAACAGGGTAGTGTGGGGCCCTCACCCACTAAAGAAACCCGCCGTGTGCCGTCTCTCCGCCTTTATTGGCGGGCCACTGGAACTATGTTACATTCCTTCGGTGGTATATATATAGGTGTACCTACAGCAGCAGACAAGCAGCTTCACCGCTTGTGTCTCGTCTATGTGCTTTTCTAATGAAGTTAAATAAAAAAGATAATTATATAACTACATAGGTAGTATAGATACATAATACTTACGTACTCATTAGAAAATAAAGGTAAGCATGTAAATAAACAATACAAGTACTCAATTGAGCATAATTATAATAGGTACCATTCTATATGGTGGAACTATGAGGTTATTATTTGGTTATTTCAAAGAAAACACATTTTTTATACAAGTATATTTTAATCCTCTGCGATTATTGAGTTGAGGTGTAGTTGTAGGCATACGTTGAGGTGTAGACACAGGTTGAGGCACAACTACAAGCAACTTAAAAATTCTTATTTCCCCTGGAGAATTATTTTACAGTCGGTGATATGTTGTGAAGCCAATGAACGTCTTCGCCGGATAGAAACACTGGAGTGACCTGCTCTTTGTTCTATGCGTCGTCTTCCTAAGACTACTTCTTGCAAGTCCCAGCAGGACTGACATAAATGGTCATTGCTGTTTACCTAAAACACAAGATATATTTTATAAATCAATAATAAAAAGGTCACAAGTTAGGTCTAGGAGTTGTGATGTGCCAAAAGAAGAACAATGTGATTTGTTCAATAAGATTGAGAAAATAAATATTCAGTACTTACAGGTTGAGGTGCCCATCATTCACAGATCACAGACAGTATTGCTTGGTCATGTAAAACTCGTTTTCCTATTGTATTACAGCGACCAGTCGCTATATTACAATTAATACAACGATCCATTTTGTCAATATCTAATCTATAGGCGTGGTATCGTTTTCCAAAATAACAAGGCCAGGTCCGTCGTATAGGCAAAATTCTCAGTATCCAGCAGTAACAAAGCTAGGGTCAAAAAATAAGCCAAAATAAGCAATCAATAGATAGAAGTTGAACTGTCAGGTGTAGTCATAGTCATAGATTGTAGTGTTGCCGTATAGCGTTCAGAAAGGAGGTTTCACTAGTGCATCGATATATTACGTCAATCGATATGTTAACATAAAAAAATGTTTTATATTATTTTTCCGGGAATAATATCTTTATATTAATTTATTCTTTAGAAAAAATTATTAATAATGAAAAAAAAACATTTAGTTTTATTTTCATTTTTATTTTTTAATACAAATTACCACTAATTCGATTGTATTGATTAAAGTAATCGATTTCTATAATTATTTCCTTTTTTAATGTATATTTCGCATTCCAGAATGAAAAATAAGCTAGCTTTTTGTATTTCACATTAGAAAAATATGGCAATTGTTAACTTCAGGCCCAAATATCCCATTCTCCTTTATAACGCCACTCCGTTTAAAAGGGTGGAACAAATGCTTACAATAATATCCATCTATAGATATACTCAGAAATATACAGTATAGATATATCATAGATATACTCATAAATATGCAGTTAAAACGTATTGAGCTAGTCTAATGATAATTTCGTTTCCAGGTGGTGCGAGGGGTTCACATTGAGCCACCACATCTAGTTAAGAAGAGGAGCATAGACCAGCCACTTAGGATAAGCATAGTATACGATGAATCTGTATTTAGGTGAGTTAATATTAAATGGTTTTATTTAAAAACCAAAACTGAGAATCAGATATACATTTTTAAATAAAACTACGTTAATGCAGCCTTGGACGTCTACCATCTAAGTCCACTCGTGTCGTCACGCATGCTGTAAAGTATTCGAAACGTCAAGATAGTAGAAAATCAAGCAAACGCGATAAATTCCGTAAACGTAGTTTTATTTCAAAATGTGTAACATTCGCGTAAATATCAGAAAGTATCACATATACATATAAATCTTGAAGTATAGAAGAAAATATATATAAAAAGGTCATATTTATTATATATATTTCTTAACTGCCTCTGTGGTGCAGTGGTAGTGTGACTGCTGATCATGAGGTCTCGGGTTCGATCCCCGGGTCGGGCAGTGTTATTGAGCTTTTTCGTATTTATAAAGAAAAATTCTATGTAGCAGCTCGGAGTTGGGAAATCTGCCCGGCAGGCGGCAATAGGTTCGCCTCTTATTACGTGGGACAGAGGTGTACCTCTGCCTACCCCTTCGTGTTGCTATATATATATTTTTTTTTTGTTAAGGCGGTGAAGTACTCATATGTCCTGAGTTAAATATTAATGCTTCAAACTTGCGTGTAGTGTGCGAGAAATTGCACATTTTAAAATGCATGTGATCGATTCACGCTCAGGCTGTTTTGACTTAAAAACTAGTCTTGTAGAAAGTATTTTTCATGCATTTTTTTCTTAAATATATTAAATTATATTAATATTGGCTTGTAATTGCAAATTAATTTCAATTAGTAATGCTATCAACACCAGAAGTTATATGTGTCCAACCCCATAGATTTTTTTATATATATTGGTGGCAGGGTTGGGTACCAAACCGTCGAAGGGATGTAACATAGTTCCAGTGGCCCGCCAACATAGGCCGAGATTCGGCACACGGCGGATTTCTTTAGTGGGTGAAGGCCTGTCACTACCATATAAAAAAAAGGGAACAATTTTTCCCACCTTAACAAAAAAAAAGGGTTGGGTGCTCCCAGCACTCACTTGCTATCGGGCCCGAGCGGGTCGGTACCACCGGTTTCCGTGTAACCGACTGTGGAACACCTCGGTGGGTTTAGTTTAAGATCGCCCTCTCATTACTAACAGTAGGTACTAATACCGTTGTTTCCTATGGTGAGTGAGAGCGCCGGAGGTCCAAAACCCATCCCTATCCTAAATCTCCTTCCTGACCTCTCCTTAGTATCCTACCACCCTCTCCTTATTGTCCAACATTTCCCCCGCCTATTCCATTCCTTGGAAATGGCGACGCGCGAGTGATTCCCCTGGTGTTGCTAGGGTATATAGGCTACGGTAACCGCTTCCTATCAGGTGAGACGTAGGTATGCTTGTTTACGTAGGTAGATTGGTCTAGATATTTTTATATACTTTTTTAGCATTTGACATGCTTAGGCATATACATTAAACACAAAGTAAAAATGTGAAATCGAAAATAACAGTCACGAGCAGGATTTGAACCTGCATCTCCTGAATACCGTCCAGATGCTTTGCCAATTCAGGCATCGTGACACTTGCTCCTTCCTGACTGCTAATTTCGATAACACATTCATTCCCAACGTCTTGGGTGACGCCTGCGCCATCTGTCGGAAGTATTTGCATACATTATACTGACAAGGTAAACATAATTTTACAATTAAGATTTTTACCAAATAATAAAATAAAATAAATAAATATTCACGGACATTTTCACACAATGTCCTCTGGTCCCAAACTAAGCTTAACGCTTGTGCTATGGGTACTAGATTACGGATATAATACATATACTACTTTCTTTTTGTAAATAAATACATATAATAGATAGAAAACACCCAGATGCAGTACAAATATATGTGTTCATCACACAAATAATTGTCCTGAGTGGGGATCGAACCCACGACCTCGTGCACGGAAGTCGATTACACTACCGACCACGCCACGAGGCCGTGTATAGGCGAATAATGACTCGTGACTGTTATTTTCGATTTCACATTTTTCACTTTGTGTTTAATAAAACAGATTGCTGCAGAAATGTTGCTCTTTATTTATTCTTTCTCAATCTTTCTCTTGGTTTTACAGGTTAGAAGAAGAGAAGTTTGTGATGATTAATGTAAGTACTCATCTATTATGATCTTGTTCATTTAACAAAAAACTGGCCCCTTGTTGAGCTCTAGCTAGCAAAATTCACAAGCCCCCGAGAAAAAAAAACTCAGAAATACAGCTAACTCACGATGTTTTCCTTCAACAGCTAGTGATAATTTCTAATTAAATAATGCATTGATGGCTTAGAGACTGACTTCCCATGCATAATGCAGTCTGGGGTAGAACCAGCAAAAATTAGTGAGTGTAAAATCCTCCACTAATACGGATTATTCTCAATTAGTACGGTTTTTGTAAAAGATATACACCCTATCTGGCACATACGAGGGCGGCTAATAAGTAGGTGGCCTAAGGTACTCAATGAAAACAAGCATACTTTTATATTTCTTTTATTTTTCAATATAATCCCCCTCAAGTGATAAAGATAAAATACACTTTTAACATCGTGAACTGTGACACATCGTGAGTGTCTTTATACCGTTGAAAAAATATTCTGAAGATTTCTCTTGATGTTTTTCCACGGCCGCCTTCCTCTCATTGTCGTCCGAAAATACTTATAATAGTTACTCCTTTTTCAAGTTTGAAAAAAGGAAAAAGTCACTGGGGGCCGATTCCAGACTGTGGCGTGGAAGGTTGTTGCTTGTTCCAGGGATGAAGTGTTAATGAACCAAATAAAAAAAGGAGTGTTATTTATACTACCAATTGGCCAAGCTATTAGTGTTATCAGTGACGAGATGGTGAATAATCGCTAAATGCCCTAGGCCGAGAGTTTATCAGCCGCCCCTCGTAAATAATATATACACCTCCTCAAACCTCAAGCCTGTTTCCTTAAGGCGGCTTAAGGGTTAGATAGAGACAGCGAAGTTCCACTTGCTGAGATCCTTGCTTATTTCATCCAATAAGTTTCGATGGAATGGAAACCTTTCTCATAGTCCACAGATGCTTGACACAGAGGATGATTACTTCTAAACCAATTTAAACAAATGGTTCAATTCTAATTTCAAATTTTAATCGTTTCCGTGTGGTGACGGACTAAAAATACAAGTGTCACCACCCCATTCTTTCCCACGGGTGTCGTATGAGGCGACTAAGGGAAGTAAGCAATTATCATCCATTGCATGACTGGTGGTAGGGCTGGGCACCGAGTGGGGGTACTCACTTGGTATAGCGCCCGAGCGCGTTGGTACCACCGTCTCCCGTGTGACCGGCCAGGAAGCACATCGTTGCGTTTAGGCTGTAGTAGGAGATAGCCGTTTCTTCTTTCATTTCATATTGGTGAAATGAAATGGTGAGCAGCGGCTTGACAATACTCTCAGTATAGTTGAGTCCATGAGCGACGGTTACCATTTACCATCAGATGGAGATGGGCCGTGGCGCGACTGCCACTACAAGCAATAATAATAAAAAAGAGCGACATGGGTCTTTAAGAGTGTTCTGTCACCCTTCTGTAAAATAACACCACCACGCTCCTGCTCCACGAGTATGGCATGTTGCCCCCAAAAACGACGGAATTGAACAACTTCTGAAGGGTTTTGAAGAACGACTCTCCGCCTGTCACATTCAATATGACCAATTTTGCAGTCTTACTACGACTTCTCTATCACAATTAAATTCTATTATAATGTTTCATTTGACAGGATACAATATTGCCGGAAGCAGTCACCTTCTGGCAGAACGCTTTGAAAGTCAGAAAAACTGGCGGTCCTATCAGATTAAACAGGTAAGTGTTTATAAATTTTTACATTGTTCTCGACTGTGTTGATTGAGCTGTATTCAGCCATCCTCATAAAAATATTTTTTCACTAAAACCTATCGAGAGATATTTATTTAAATTATGATAATATCCTTCTAGGAAAATAATATTTATTATAAAAGAAAATATTTCACACATAAGAAACTAAGCTCCATTTACATTCAAAATGTTATAATTTGAAATGTTTGTAACTTTCAAAGCATTCTTCGGTAGCTCTATCCCCGCTCGCACTTTCTTTATTTGCTCCCTGGCGAAGGGTCATAGCGTGAAGTAATATGACCTTCCCGGATAAAAAGGGTATGAAATCAAAAATATTTTTATAATGCACTTGACTGTTACCAAACAAGTTACTTACTTACTTATCATCACGCCATTTCCTTTGCAGGGTAGGCAGAGAGAACAGAGTGCCAAGAGGCTCTATTCTTGTATACATCTCTCGCTTCCTCAACATTCATAACTCTCTTCATACACGCTCGCCGGTTTCGGAGACTCCTGACTCCACCTTCCTTCAATACATGACCAATTTGGTCTAGGTAGGTGAGTCTCGGTCTCCCCCTGTACCTACATCATTTTTTTTTTGTTTAGGCGTGAAAAAATGTACCTAACCGCACACCGTGTCGTTCGGGGCAACGAACAGGGTAGTGACAGGGTAGTGTGGGGCCCTCACCCACTAAAGAAACCCGCCGTGTGCCGTCTCTCCGCCTTTATTGGCGGGCCACTGGAACTATGTTACATTCCTTCGGTGGTCCGCCGGCGGCTTACCCTTTTGGGTACCCTCTGCAGAGCGACGCATCCACACACGGGGCGTCGCACCTTCGCGGGAGGCCTTGCGGGTGGCGGACGTTCCCCGGTCCATCCACCCGCAGCCTCAGCTAGGGCGGCATTAGGCGCAAATACGCACGCTTGCGCCGCCCCAGTCGCTGGCGGCGGTTCGGGTCTGCGGAAGGATCAGCCTCCCTGGCCCTCTCCGCCGCTTCCTTCCGCGAGATAACCTCCTCGCAGAAGGCAGTGACCACGGCCCAATTCCTGTCGCTGCCAAGAATCGCTCTGACGACGCTCGGCAGCGAGAGGTCCCCCCCTATTGCCGCGACGAGTTCACGGCGCTGCCCGTGCCAAGCTGGGCATCACTCGAGCGTGTGCTGCGCCGTGTCCTCGTCGCAGCCGCAATGGTGACAGCCCGGAGTCGCTTCCCTTCTTGCTACTATGTGCAGATATCTGCCGAAGCAACCGTGCCCCGACAGCACCTGCACCAGTCGGAAGGTAAGGACTCCGTGCCGTCGCCCCGCCCACTCCTCCAGCACGGGCTGGAGCGCCCCTACGGTCCAGAGACCGGCTCGGGGCGCCTCCAACCGTATCCTCCATCTGGCCATGGCAGCTAGGCGGGCATCGCCCTGCCACCTGGCCACCTCCCTGGGCGAGGGACGACCACCCACCTCCCGCTCTTGTGACGCCCACCGATACACTTTGGCGAGCACCTCCGCCTCCAAGTCCCACGGGAGGGTTCCGGCCAACACGCAGGCCGCCTCCGTCGACACCGTGCGGTATCCACGTATGACCCTGGACGCAACGACTCTTTGTGGTCTCCACAGAAGAGCCCTGTTCGGCACGTCCAGGCACTCCGCCCACACAGGTGCACCGTACAGCGCCATCGACCGGACTACCCCCGCATAAAGCCGTCGGCACGCATTGTTGGGTCGGCCCATATTCGGCATGAGCCGTCCAAGGGTGGACGCTGCGCCGACGAGCCTCGGGGACAGTTGGCGGAAGTGCTCGCGAAAGCGCCATCGCCCATCCAGCACCAGATACTTGATCTGGGCCTTCACCCCAATTTGGACCCCGTCCACTGTGATTGAGGCGCCAGCAGGTGACCGACGTCGGGGCCCATGGAAAAATAGGGCCTCCGACTTGTCCAGGGCCACCCTAAGCCCCAGCGCCCCGATCCTCCTGACCACCTCCGAGGTCCCTAAGGTGGCCAGGAACGCCGCTTCCTCGAAGTTTCCGCCCCGGGCCATGACCAGTGTGTCATCCGCATAGCAGATGCCTGCCAGCCCGGGCGGGAGCCGACATCGTAGCACCCAGTCGTAAGTAGTGTCCACCCTGTACCTACATCCTTCCACTTTCGCATTGTATATGTTCTTAGCCAGTCACTCGTCCGGCATTCTTTCCACATGTCCGAACCATCGTAGTTTGTAGGTCATATCCGAGGTTCCTGATATAGTAGCGAGATAAAATAAAATATAGATACCAGTTTTTACGTCTTATCAAGAGTTATGAGCTATCAAACAAGTTTCATCATAATTTGTTCAGTAGCTTTTGTGTGATGAGCGAATAAACAAACAGACAATAATTAAAAGAAGGTTTTGTGTTCAGACACCTCTAAAATAATAGCCTACCTAATACTGTATTACTTATTTCAAAGGTTTCAAATATAAAGACAGCTTTGTTACAGGTTTTATAAAAGTTATAGAAATAGATACTGCTTATTATAACCATTTTAAAAACTTTTAATATCGGTATTTTAACTGCCTCGGTGGTGTAGCGGTAGTGTATGCGACTGCTAATCATGTGGTCTCGAGTTCGATCCCCGGGTCGGGCAATGTTATTGAGCTTTTTCCTAAAAAGAAAAATTCTCTGTAGCAGCCCGGAGTTTGGAAATGTGCCCGGTAGACGTCAATAGGCTCGCCCCCTATTACGTGGGACTTAAACATAGCTGGCGAGTCGTGGGTGTATAATACACCTCTGCCTACCCCTTCGGGAAATACAGGCGTGATCCTGTTTTTTTTCCTTGGTTTTTAGAGTAACCTTTTTTAATTAATCTCTTTGCTTAAGTTAATTCGATAATATTTTAGATATTTTTATATATATTTTTAGCATTTGACATGCTTAGCACTATACATTAAACACAAAGTGAAAAATGTGAAATCGAAAATAACTCTTTGTGTTTAATGTATAGTGCTAAGCATGTCAAATGCTAAAAATATATATAAAAATATCTAAAATATTTAAAGGGTTTGCGTCATTATTAGGTAAAATCTTAATTGTAAAATTAAGTTTACCTGGTCGGTATAATGTATGAAAATACTTCCGACAGATGGCGCAGGCGTCACCCAAAGAAACGTCCCAAAACCCAAAGAAAGTATGATGTGTTATCGAAATTAGCAGTCAGGAGCAATTGTCAGGATTGCTGAATTGGTAAAGCATCTGGACGGTATCCAGAAGATGCAGGTTCAAATCCTGCTCCTGACTGTTATTTTCGATTTCACATTTTTCACTTTGTGTTTAATTAATTCGATAAATAAAACTACAGAATAATATATACGATGTAATTTTTGGTTCCATAATTATACAATGATGTTGTCTTAAATACATTTCTCCTCTTTTTATATACAATATCATTGACATTTCAACAAAACTATACATTAAGTTCTTACTACCTATAGGTAGTATTTATAAACTTTTTGTTCGGGGTAACGAGCAGGATAATGTGGGGCACTGAATTAATGTAACATAGTTCCAGTGGCCCGCCAATATAGGCGGAGAGACGGCACACGCCAGGTTTATTTAGTAGGTGAGGGCCCCACACTACCCTGTTCGTTGCCCCGAACGACGGGGTGTGCGATTAGGCACATTTTAGCCCGCCTTAACATAAAAAAGGAGCCCTCACCCACTAAATAAACCCGCCGATTGCGATCTCTCCGCCTGGATTGGCGGAACAGTTTGACACTTCTTCAGTGGTCAATAGATAGAAAGGAGCCAGCTTAATTAATCGAACGACGCTATCTTTATTTTTTTGTTAAACTACGCTACTAGGCGCTACTTAATACTTTGGCTTACTGCCCGTAAACCAAAGTATAAGGCTGATGACAAGTGGTTACCGTAGCCTATAGACGCTGGCAACATCACAGTTGCGCGTCGTCAACTCAAAAGAAAAAAAGAGTTTCAAAGGAAAGATAACAAGGATAGAGCGGAGGTGGTGGAGACAACTGAGGGAGTACCTATCGTTGTTTAACGCTGATCTCTTCTGTGAGAGGTTGGTACGTCCCCGATCGAGCCGGCCCATTCATGTAGGGATAAGCAAGGCGGCACGTATATTTTTTTCTTTTTAACCAATTTTATTCGCTTGTTTCTTCTGTAAAGTTCTTCATTAATCGCTGACGAAGTGAATCTGTGGACGACACATAAGATAAAGAAAAGGTTGAACGAAAGAATAATATGCACCTAACGAGTATGAATGATGCGGTGTGGTAGGGGCAGGCCTGTTCGACCGAATCTGAGACGTTTTCGAGAAAGCCCTAGCCAGGAGTACCTTAAACCTACGTACATGTATAAGAAATGTAATGTGATGTGATTATAGTGAGTAAGTAAGACTAAAGAGGTAAAAATGTACCTACCTACCACACACCCCGCTGCCCGGGGAGACAGCGGGGTAGTGTGAGGCTCTCACCCACTAAAAACCCACCGTGTGCCCTCACCTGCCCGTACTCGTCCCCCCTACCTCATCCCCGTTCTACCATTCTGTTTGTTCCGGCTTATCTCCGAAACGTCTCGACCGTTTTAGACGGGACTTTCACTGGCACATAGCTTATTATTTTATAAAGTATAAATTAGGCTACTTTTATTTTCGAAATATGTGTTTACATCCATGTGGGCAAAGCCGCGGATACAGCTAGTAAATGAATATAGGTAATCAAAAGATGTTCTTTCTTTCAGTCCATAGCTAGCACATAAGCCCTATTTGTATCATATTTAATTTTCCACCTGAGAAATGAAATGGTGAGCAGCGGCTTGGTAGTATTCTTGGTATTGCTCAATCTATGAGCGGTTCCATCATTACGTCATCTATTACTGGTGATCAGATCTTCTAGTGGGTGAGGGTCCTTTTTTTTTTGTTAAGGCGGGAAAAAATATTCTTAACCGCACACCTCGTCGTTCGGGGCAATGAACAGGGTAGTGTAGGTCCCTCACCCATTAAAGAAACCCGCCGTGTGCCGTCTCTCCGCCTATGTTGGTGGGCCACTGTAACTATGTTACATTACTTCAGTGGTAGTGGGTGAGGGTCCTAGATTCTCACATAATATACACTTAAGTGTCTTAGATCTGTTATACTGGGCAAGCAGCTCACGTTGATCGATTACATCAAACGATTGCGCACTCGTCCTGATCATGAGTATCGGATATGCTCGGAACCCGGGTCCGCGTAATCGATCCTAAACGTGAGTTACTTACCAGTATAACAGATCCAATATGTGTCAATCTCACGATAATTTCAATGATTATTTCTTGTCGGGGCAGATGCCCACCTGATGTTAAGTGACTTATTTAGCAATATTAAGAACACTGCTAATCCGCTGCTTAACATTTAATTTGCCTTACCTCTTGTCCAAATAGAGGCAGTTGGTATCCAATCAGTTTATTACAATTGGGACAGTAATGGTTCTTGTGTTTAAAGCAATCGGTGAAGTACACGATGAGGAACAGTGGCATTCTGGAAGAATAAACGTTTTTAAGAGCAGTTAGTTGTATGCAAGCTGGAATTTCTGATGGTAAGCTACCAAATGTACTTATACCTACAGCAGACAGGTACGGCAATTAATCGTCTCTATGGAAAAAATGCTATCTCACGGAAATTGTCCTTTTTTAGGGATTTAGTAGCCTATGTCGTTTCCTGGGTTCCGAATTGAATTTCATGATGAAAGATTCAGTAGTTACGTCGTGAAAGAGCAACAAACAAACATACTCGTTTTTTTAATACAAATAAATAAAAAAACGCCGTGTGGGGCCGGCTTTGGAATTGTCCCACCCCTCTCTACCCACGAGAGTCGTAAGAGCCAACTGAGGGAATACCGGGGGAGTGGGCAGTAGCACTCCCTCGAGTATTAACAACATCAACTGCGATCGCCAACCCGCTTGACAAGCGTGGCGATTACGGCATTATCCCCCATGACGGGACCGCACCTTGTAGCGTTCTCTTGGGGAGGCCTATGTCCAGCAGTGGACGTTGAAAGGCTGATGGACGGATGGATGGAAATAAATAAAACTTTTCGTAACGTCTACATAACAGGTTGTTACTAAATGCATACGAAACTGCCATATATACGTTACCTATAACAACATACCTTTTTTTTTTTAAAGATTTGGTCTGTTTATTTGTTCAGGCTAATCTCCGAAACGGCTGGCCCGATTTGGACGTGACTTTCATGGACATATAGCTGATGTTATAAGGAGTAAATTAGGCTACTTTTATTTTCGAAAAATAATCAGAGTTCCCTAAAAAATAACCAAAAGTCTCCACGCGGATGAAGTCATGTGGCATTTAGTATATAATAGGTATTAGAGTACTTACACAATTAAAAATAACAGAAAAGCTATGATGTATGTCATGTATCCGTTCTCCTTGATCACCAGCGTGTGGACCGGGGTCCCGCAGTGGTGGCACGTCAGGTATTTGCGGTTATAACTCATTACTCCTACAGGACTCACGGGGTCTGGAATACAGAGAAAGCTAAAAGTTATATGAATGAGTTTGTAGTATTGAGAATGAATTCGCATCATCGCCTATCTTCCCTCCCCGTAAAGCAAAGTAAGAAAGAAATGGGTCACGAGTTTCCTCCCATGATGAGAGGGATTAGGCCATAGCCCACCACACTGGCCTAATGCGGGTTGGCAGACTTCACAAGCTGTCGAGAAAAATCTCTCAGACGTGCAGGTTTCCTCACGATGTTTTCCTTCACCGAGCAGTGATAAATTGTAAACAAATACACAGTATAATTACGAAATTGAATTGTCTCGGGTTCGTTTCTCGAGTCGAGCAGTGTTATAGAGATTTTAAATAAAAAAAAAAATTCTCAGTAGTAGCCCGGAGTTTGGAAATGTGGGACTCAAACATAGCTGGCGAATCGTGGGTGTGTAATACACCTCTGCCAACCCTTCGTGGAATACAGGCGTGATGCTAAGTTATAATTACGAAAAATCTCGAAAAGTCAGAGATGTTTGCCGTACGAGGTCTGAACCTTGGGCTGGGTATCGAACTCGATACCACTGTCTGCAGTCCTTGGTTTTACCGTTAGGCTATCACTGCTACAATTTATATAAATCAAAAATTGTCTGAGAAGCCTGGTATACCAACATGATTTCCTTTCGACTAAGGACTCCTTAGTGAAAAGGCATAATGAATCTTCATGCTCATTAGGATAAATTATGAGCTTTGAAGATATGTCATGTCGTATCCACATCATGCTTCGCACAATGTATCTTTTCTGATCATAGACTATCGCCCCAAAACTGTCTTAGCTCAATGAACCGAATATTTGGTAGACATTTTGAATATTTTGATGGACTTCAATGATTTCGTCCGTCATGTCGATTTCAGTAAGAAACTCACCGAATAATCTCCTTCGTTCGATGGTCTATTCAAATTATTTACGTTACATTGGCAGTATGTTTCGGTCTAGCCCTTCAAGAATTGAACTGAATTGAAGAATTCGTTAGAATGATTTCCACGCCACATTTTTGAATAATAGTATATTATGTATGGCTGCGAGATTGTATAATCATATTCCAAAATTGATTTTAGAAATAGACAATGTAAATAACTTTAAATTTAAAATAAATAATTTGTTAGTGAGTATCTCTGTGATAAATCATGAATTGATCTAACTATAAAAAAAAAATGTTTTTATTATGATTGTTATTAATGTATTGTGAATTGTTCTGATTTAATTTTGACATTTACTATTTTATTTTGAAGATTTTGATTTTATTTTGACATTAATTTATCTGTAGGTAATAACTAAATATATTTTGTCATTATATTAAACTTGATTGCATGCCGTAAGGTTGATCACAGTGATACCCGCTATTATCTGATTATTAACAACTTATGTACCTGTGTATCGCAATAAATAAATAAATGTGAAGCATTGGCACGTGACATGTTCTTAGACCGAAACAAACGCGTGTATCTTAATCAGAACTGGAGATATGTACAGCAAAAATTAACATAGGCAGTTATGAGAACTGCCAATAGAATTAAGTCTTAAAAGAAAAGAAAACATTCTTAACTCATAATAGTTTTTATTAGCCTTTGCTCGCGGCTTCGCCGCCGCCAAAAGCTAGTTTTTCGGTTGTATCTCAGGTTCCCGATATAGTAGCGGGATAAAATATATACCAGTTTTTAAGTCAAGGCCTTTCAAATAAAAAAAGTTATATTAAAATCCGTTCTGTAGTTTTTGCGTGATGCGCGAACAAACAAACAGACAAAAATTCTAAAACAAAATTGTTTTGTGTTTAATCACGCCTATAGAGCCCATTACAAACTTGTTTTCTCAAATATCTTGTATGTGCAGACTCAGCTCTGTTACAGCATTATAATAGTAAGTATAGATGTATCTAAATAGATCGCATATATTATGTACCTGATATACGATTTTTGTCCTAATTTTTATTTCGTAGTTCTTATTAAACACAAAGTGAAAAATGTGAAAAATATCTAAATATTCGTAGTTCTTGATTAGACTTAACAACTGCATGCAACATTTTATCTCGCTACTATATCGGGAACCTGAGATACAACCTAAAAAGTAGCTTTTGGCTGCGGCAGAGCCGCGGGCAAAGGCTAGTAATAGTATAGTTTTAGATTAAATCTGTAAAAGGCTGGTAAACGGCTACTGGAAGAATTGGAAGTAAAGATTAAGTAAGGAGATAATGAGGACGAAGTTGACACGAGGAAATGTCACCCTCTCACAGAATTTATCTATCGATTGGCCTTCTATCATCGACTGCTGGATAAAATAAGAAATTCTCACAGAATATCCACTTAATATAACAATCCCCTCTCCACTTACGACCCCTGTTCTGGCTATTGCTATCGTCTATAGGATACGGAAAACCCTCACCATCAGGAGGGCCGTATCTGTGTTTATTTCCGAACCTTGTAATATTATTAAAAAAAATACCTGGTCTAGGCACGATAACCTGCGTTCTCGGAGGCTCTGGAGGCCTTTGAGGTTCTAGAGCGCTCGGGGAAGGCAAACGAGGAGTAACATCCACCTCCGTATACGCTGGTGGTGGTTCCGGAAACTCCGTTACAGGTATCGGAGAGATCGGGAACCCATCGGAATCGTGACCGCCGTAAACGTAGGACTCCTTCTCCAAAAACGATGGAAGTCCAGGTATTCTTGTGTTTGGACTTTGTGAGTCTGGAAAAAATATAGTGGATGGGTTAGTCCGTCACATGAATGTCGCTGAGTATATGCTACCCTCATAGTCTACTATATATTCTTAGTTCATATCTTTACCAATTACAGAGATACTTACTAGAAGAACCCTGTCTTACATCCGTGTTAGGCCTCCCAGAAGTCGAAGGCCCAATAGACTGCATGTCTGATATTGAAGACTGATCAGATGATGAGTCGTCTTTTGGCACGTCGATCCGTCTATTCTCGAAAGGATCGTAAAGGACAGTGTTCTGGAAACGTCAAGGTTCTTGTTAATTTTGTTGGATGCATAAAAGCAGTAATGTTGAAAACCTTTTCCGTCTCACTAACTCTGACATGTGTAGAGGCGTTTTTTTCAGTAGGTCCTTTGAAATAACTGGCCTGATCCCAAGCAATTTAAAAAAGTCCAATGCCTTTTAGTAATAATTTATAACATGATCTTGTAATAATACATTATCAGCATCACCTGTACATATTCCGGCTCGCTTCGCCCAGGGGTCTCGTAACTTTGGCAAACGTCACTACCACTTGCTTCTGGTAAATCGATGTATACCACAGGGTTCTCTTCGTCGTCCTCCACTGCACGTGGTGGAGGAAGGGAACTGCTTGATGTGGAGGGGTTGTTCTGCAAAATGTAATAGAATTCATCCTTTTATTTTTCAATACAAAAGCATTAAGGAATTATTCCTGTAACACAGCGGACTTTAACACACATACAATTAAGGGGCACTCTCTGCATTGGACTTTGAACTTTATAGCGCAACTAATTGTCCTGAAAATGAGTCGAACCACAGCATCCCAGCATGAGAGGTCAATATCAAATCACGCCATCTGTGCAGTTCATTGGGTTGGTTTGGTTTCAGTTTTCTTCTTTAGTTTCATCAGATGACATTGATGATTGAGGCAATGCTACAAAAAGCTTGTTCAGGAAATTACCTTGGAAGTCCCACTGCCACTTGGACGAGGCACTGATGTGCTGATGGCCCTTCTAGGCAGGTCGGTCCATCTTAAAGCTTGTGCAGGACCGATTGATGGAGCATCTGTGACTATCGGGTTCACATAGGGATATCCTTGGTACTGGCGGTTGCTGTAAGACATAATCTGCGGAAGGAAGACAGTCGAAATATAGTCTCATCGATTTAGTTGTGTGAAGTGACTTCACAGCATCCAATCCCATTATGTTGTAATCGTCTTAGTGATGTCAACACCTATGTACTAACTCAACCGGGTGAAGCACCCATTCAAAAAATATATTAAATCTACAATGGATATTTATGCGTTTCGTTCGATGACGTAAAACGCTGCAGACCTAAACCTTTCTCTTTGCCTGTCTACCATTCGTCCTATATATTTGCTCATTCTTCTTTTGCATCTTCTTATGCTTTGTCTATGGTCCTTCCCTTCCAGCTCCTATCCTTTTTTCTGTAGTTACTAACATGCATATAAGGCCCTTAACGTCGCAGGTGACCGCTTATCACCAGACATAAAGCAATAAAAAATTATACAATTTTCAGCTTTTTCTTTTCTTTATTTTTCTCCTTCTACTAAGCCGCTGGACCGATTTTGATGATATTTTGTGTGTGTTTGAGTAGCGGCCGTGTGGGGCCGGCTTTAGAATTGTCCCACCCCTCTCTACCCACGGGAGTCGTAAGAGCCGACTGAGGGGATGCCGGGGGAGTGGGCAGCAGCACTCCCTCGAGTATTAACAACATCATCTGCGATCGCCAACCCGCCAAGCGTGGCGATTACGGCATTATCCCCCATGACGCGACCGCTCGTTGTGGCGTTCTCTTGGGGAGGTCTATGTCCAGCAGTAGACGTTGAACGGCTGATGGATGGTTTGAGTAGCCTCCTGGATGGTTTAGATTCACATTTAGTGAAGCCATCATACGTCAGAATTTTCTCTAATTTAAAAATATTGATGATAATCTATATTATATATATACTACTATATACATAATATATATAATATTTTGAGGAGCCCGACATTAGTAGTGCCAAGCAAATGGCACGACACCTTCTGCCTGCTGGGGGGCTGCTGGGTCTGCTAGTATTATAGTGATGACCTATGTGCCATAGAGTGGCGTTTATGTTAGGTTATAAGATAATATATTTCTTTCTCAATCTGTTAGCCAATCGCAGTCCAGTTATGCTCTTAGACCTTTTCCAATTTACGTCGCAACGTCCGATTATACGCAAGCCGAATCCGGTCTATTACTAACAGTTTTTTTTTCTATTGCCAACGGTGGCAGATAAGTGGTCCATCTGATGATAAGTGATGGAATTTTACACCAGGGGGCAAAGTCGAGCCATAGCCTACCATGAGTAAAGTGAATTTTACACAGATTATCGTATCTACTCTAAAGATTTGTCTATTCCAGTGATCATCGGCCCTTTAATAGATTGGCCAGGCGATTCCTTCTATAAGTTTATATAATAAGCAACAAAATCCATACCTTGCGTTATCTATTTTGTTACAAAACAACAACATTAGTATCACAATAACTACACAAATACTTATGTTTATTAACTTATTTATTTCCTTAAATTTTGGTATGCAGACGCCATATTGATACGTGAACAACTAAATATCAAAATGCCATTTATCTTCATGATAAGATTAAATAATAATGTGACACCGATAGCTTTAATGTACTGTGATGTATTTTTATTCTATACTAGTGATGAGACCCGGCTTTGCGTGGGAACAAATACCTTTTTTTTTTGACAAGAAACAATAAATTAGTTAACATTAGAGATGGGGAAGTACCAATTTTGCACGCCTCATAAGCGAAGCATTGAGGTGGGTATTACTCTCGTTTCACAAAGAACGACTGATTTTTCAAACTTAAAATGTCTCTATTTATCATAAATTGCACTTGTAAAATAATATATGCACACACTTATCAAGCAAAATACAAATTTTAACACTCGTGATATTTTTGATGCCTTTTTTGTTATTTAATCTAGTTAAAAAACTGTTTAAAAAAGTTCGGTCTTGGACGTCCGTGTGTCGTAGGTATGTCCGGATAATGTATGTCAACATGATAACTACCGAAATACTTTACTAATCGAGTACTTTTTTTTACGATTCAGTATAATTACGAATAGAGCCCTATCACTTTTCACGGTCTGATTCGATGTGGTTTAATTGTTATTAAATAAACAAAAAAATACTGAATATTTACGCTCGACTCGACACTAAAACCAGCGCTATACCTTATTTTATGAGAACTACTTCTAGAGACCAATATAGAAGTACTTCTTAAAATTAGCGCTAGATGGCGTATAATACATGAAACCCACATTAGTACTTTTTGAAATTAGCGCTATCTATGTGATTTATTGAAAACTACTTAGTAAGATCAATACATTATTAGTTACTTATCAAATAATCAATTTTATTGTGAAAAATGAAGATTATGAGGCGTGCAGTTTAGGATTTTCCAAAGTATTTTTTATATTACGTGAGTGGCAAGGTATACGGCCTACCTGATGGTAAGCGGCTATTGTAGCCAATAAATGCTAGAGACACCAGAGACCATTACTCGTGCCGCAGGAAAGGGATTCAGGGTGGAGAATAAGGATAAGTATAGAGAGGATGAGGAGGGGTCTTGTGTTTTGTTCGGCGAGTGGGAGCGCCGAAGTTCTAAACCCTCCACACCAAGACCTCTCTATTTTCTCTTCTTCTACATATCATCTCTTTCTCTGGAGTTGACAACACACGAGGGAGTCCTCGACGAGCTACTGACGGTAAGTGATAATCGCTGCCCATGGACTCAACTATACTAAGTGTACTATGAAGCCATCCATCCATCCATCAGCCATCCATCCATCAGTCTTTCATCGTCCATTGCTGGACATAGGCCCCCCCAAGAGAACGCCACAGCGAGCGGTCCCGTCATGGGGGATAATGCCGTAATCGCCACACTTGGCAGGCGGGTTGAAGCCAATCAAGCCACTGCTAACTATTTCATATCACGGATTTTACGGATGTGAATTGAAAATACGCACAGTTACTTCCCGTTAGAGCCAAAACACACAGATGTTTCATAATGGGTCACACGGTGGTACCGACACGCTTACGCCCGATAACAAATTAGTACTCCGCTTGGTACCTTATTTTTTGTGTTAAGGTGGGTAAAAACGTCTCTAACCGCACACCCCGTCGTTCGAGGCAGCGAACAGGGTAGTTTGGGGCCCTCACTTACTAAATAAACCCGCCGTGTGCCGTTTCTCCGCCTGTATTGACGGGCCACTGGATCTGTGTTACAATATTTCAGTGGTTTGGTACTTAACCCTACCATTAGTAAACGGTACCTAATCTACACTATTATAAAACTGTAACAGAGCTGTGTCTGTACATTTAAGATGCTTGAGAAAAAATGACTGTATTAGGCTATATATAGTCGTGTCTAAACAAAAAACATCTTTTAACTTCCTGCTAAGAAAAATAAATAAATATTCACGGACTTTTTATTTTTATTTGTTTGGCTTCGTATATGTTTGTTCGTTCGTGCATCACGCATAAACTACAGAACGGATTTTTAATGCATTTTTTTTTACCGCTATTATATCGGAATCCCGAGATATAACCTAAAAGATTACTTGTCTGCGGCGGAGCCGCGGCCTCATGATCACCAGTCGCTCACACTACCGATGCACCACAGAGGCAGTTCGTAATATGAGAGCCTCTTAAAACACGTGTACCACTTCTGGCGTGCTTCTGTTAGTCAAAACGACGTAACATGTTAAATTTTGTTTCAGAAAGTGTCCCACTCGACAAGTTTTCGTCAGAGGAGGCAGATCACACTGCATAGACAGTTGCAGTGTTGAGACCAAGTGCGGGGAAGTCAGGGTACCGGAGGAACACCTTAATGTAAGTTCGAGACTTCAAAGCAGCTGATGTTTTAGGAATGGCATAAAGACGCCTTATTAGAGTCCTGTTTGGCCCATAGATATAGTATATACGTTACTATATCTATGGTTTTGCCACTGATAAATAAATTTCGATAGTATGTCTCTACTTGAGACTATCTAAAGAATAAAGACACCGCATTGTCAACTAAAACAGTGAAGCCCCTTTTTGAAAGATGTGTGCATGAAAGTGTTGTCACCGGAAAGAAATAATCTCTATAATTTGGGTAAGTTTTTAAAAGTTTTATGTATAAAACATAAAGGAAGTAAAAGTAAAAAGTAAGTATATAGCAAATCGTATAGGGAATATTATGGCGCCGACGATGTATTCATGTATGTAACGTACGTACGAAATCATCGAGTCATTTGGAGTAATTTTAAATCACACTCTGGTAACACTCGTGGTTTATGGACACTTAATAATAAAAAGAAATGTTTATTTTGATTTAAAAAACAAAGTTCTTGTTGAAAAACCCTATCTTATACTTTTTGCATGGGCGCGGTACCAATCTATCCTGCTGCGCAGTTCCTGATGATAGTATTAGTTACTAAAAATGTTTACCTATTTTTGTTTTATTATAGCATATTAATTCTTGCCATAACTTAAAAAAAATGTTTGGAACTGACTTCTACCTAGTTTTTCGATAGTTATTGATATTATAATGGGTTTCCTAAGATTTGTAGTACGTTTTGGCGTATATTTCATTGTTGGACATTTCTGGTATTTTTTTGTATGGGTGATGGGCATTCCCTTTAGACCCATTCAAATGCAGTCAACCATTTTTGGGTTGACAATTTTAAATTTTAGGATTTTTTTAATAAGTGTTATAACAATTAGATTAGTACCATGATTTCTTTTTAATTTTCTTCATATCATCCCTGCTTTTAGTTTCTTTCGGCTTATCAGTATTAAAATTAGTAGTTATAAATTTGATTTTATCAATATCATCGCCATTGTCTATCTTATTACTATCCTTCTTGCAGTTAGCGGCTGAGTCAGTCTTCTTAATATCTTCCGAAAGACCGTTAGCTTCCATAGAATCAATATTAGCCAATTCAAATATATTTGTATCTTTCATTTCGCGTCTCTTAGTATTTTTATCGCCTGTTTCTCTTTCCTGATTTAAATACTGGTCGTTTGAATATTTTTTAGAGTTAACTTCTTGTAAATGATAACCATATTGTATAGGTCCTGGTACATATCTGCTGGTGCCTTCATTATCACTAAATATTTTATGGTCTTTTCGTTCTCTGCGTGATCTCAACTGTGTCTGTTCTGTCTGATCTTCAACTGAATCGTCACTGCCACTGTTTTCATTTTCAACTGATTCATGCTTCGGACTGTATCTGTTGTTTTCCCTCGATACGTCTTGTTGGAATTCTGATGAGGTATGATTTGTCATATTTTTGGCTGTCTGGGTTATAAACTGGGATATTTTTTCGGCTATAGATTCTGGTACGAATTTCATGGCGAGTTTTTTTACATCATCTATGTTGGCTGTTAGTAAGACGAATGCTTGTGATGTATGAATAATCAAGAGAAGTTGGACACCTGTAAATGTTGAGTTCTTTAGTGAACAGAAGTAAGATTTTTAAAATTAATATTCTTCAGGTGCGTAGAGAAAACTAGTTTGACGAAATCAGAAACTTACCAATAATCATAATTGGTAAGGAATCATACTAGATTTGTTAACAGGATTTCTACCATATATTTTACTTACGAATTTCCGATATTTCGGCCCATGATCAGGGAGCAACAGTGCCGAAATATCAACTCGTAAATAAAATATAAATGGTAGAAACTCCGTCAACAAATCTGGTATTATTAGTAACCATAACAGTTTGAAATTGTTGAGGAAGATGGTTGATTCTATTCCCATTATTGAATATGGTAGATACTTTAGCAGTTTGACTGCGTACGTAATAACGCGGGGTAACTGGGTAGAAAACAGGTAGTCCCATTCAATATCCCGCCATGCACCGTCTTTCCGTTCATATTTGGTGGAATATGGGTACCGTATTCACTACGATGGTTTCTCATCCAGACCCAGACCCACTATATAAACTTTAAGGGACAACAAAAGCGTATTTGACTCTTACCTATGACCGGTAATTTTCGTATCGCCATTTTGTGAATTTAAATATGGAAACTATATGAAATATAAACAAACGGTTTATATTTTTCAATTTATAGAATAAAGTTATTGTGCAATTTATAGCTTTCTTGCGCATTAGTTGTGCCCCACGGTTTCAACTACGTACATATAATATGTATTTCATTTACTGATATAAAACATATTTAGTGTTCTCTGGAGGATACTCTGTTTTTATCGTGACTGGTTGAAGGATCACTGTGATTGGTTTAGGCGGGTTAGGAGTTATTGCTAGATCACGAGTCAATTACAATGAGACGATACGATGTCGATACGATTTTGTGATCCACATTTTAAGGGAGGTTACTCTCCCGACTTCTTCGCTTATTACTTTATTCTTATTCCGGAATTCAGCGTGATTGTAGACAGTTTCATTGTATCAAAACGCCTTTTATTCTACAAGGTTGATAATTAAGCCTACACTGCAGTTATCGTAATAAAATCAGCGGGTTAGACCAGCGCATTGCCAATTTAGTAATAGGGTTTGAAGAGATAGACGCACAGGACTTGGACCTTAGCCAAAAATATATTATCCACAATATTTTTAGTTACGACCAATACCTACTTAAGTAGCTATATATATACCTATGGTAAAACCTGGTAAAACCAAGGTCTGCAAAGATAATGGGATCAAGTTCGATCCCCAGTTCAAATTCACGGCACACACCTCTAACTCACAGATTTTTCGAGAATATTTGTATGTTTGTTTACAAATGATTACTATTCGGTGTTGGAAAACGTCGTGAGAAAACCTGCATGCCTGAGATTTTCTCAACGGTTTGTGAAATCTGACAACTTGCACTAGGCCAGCGTCTAACTACGGCCTGTATTCCTCTCACTCCGAGAGGAGACCAATGCCTAATAGTGACTAGTAATTGACTAAAAAAAAACCTATATTAACAAAAAAAAACATATTTTTTGCCCTACACCGCTTAATACTTGTTACAAAACTCACTTTTAGGGAATATAATAGATTGCCGATGAGGCCGTGTGGGGCCGGCTTCAGAATTGTCCCACCCCTCCACCCATGGGAGTCATAAGAGTCGACTGAGGGAATACCGGGGGGAGCGGGCAGTAGCACGCCCTCGAGTATTAACAACATCCACTGCTTTTCAAACTTTCATGGTCACTTATAATTCTAAACGTTTTTACGGGATTTATACCATGTAAATTTTTACTTACGAGTTTCCGATATTACGGCACTGTTGCAAGCGCCATGATCACGGAACAACTGAAGTCCTTGCGGGTGGGAATAGTTTTTATTATTCTGCGGTTAGAGTTATTTCTAACAAAATTCCACAGAGAGTTTTTTTTCGAGTTTTAGAGTTATTTCTAACCGCAGAATAATAAAAACTATTCCCACCCGCAAGGACTTCAGTTGCTCCGTGATCATGGCGCTTGCAACAGTGCCGAAATATCGGAAACTCGTAAGTAAAAATTTACATGGTATAAATCCCGTAAAAACGTTTAGAACATCCACTGCGATCACCAACCCGCCTGCCAAGCGTGGCCATTACGGCACCCCCAATTTGGGGAGGCCTATGTCCAGCACTGGACGTCGAAAGGCTGATGGATAGATTGCCAGCTCAATATTCTCGTAGAATTTTACTTCTTTGGGGCCCCTGCAAATCGTTTACCTTGTATGATGTGGAATTTTGTTCGATTATATTACAAATTGTGCGCAATTTACCTGTGGTACCTTACACATCTGAATACTCCGGCTACGATAAGCGGAGAATAGTCCTGTTTATAGAAAAAAGAGCGACATACATGAATCTATATATTCAAATTCAAAAATCTCATTATATAAAAAAAAAATCATAGCATCACGCCTGTATTCCCCGAAGGGGTAGGCAGAGGTGTATTACACACCCACGACTCGCCAGCTATGTTTAAGTCCCACGTAATAGGGGGCGAGCCTATTGACGTCTACCGGGCACATTTCCAAACTCCGGGCTGCTACTGAGAATTTTTCTTTTTAGGAAAAAGCTCAATAACATTGCCCGTCCCGGGGATCGAACCCGAGACCTCATGATTAGCAGTCGCTTACACTACCGCTACACCACCGAGGCAGTTATAGGCTTATTATATAGCACTTAAAATCGTCAAAGTAACCAACACGAGCGCTTGAGGCAAGTGCATCTGCAATGTAGCGATTCCAATCGCCACAAGCGCTAGCTATCTTTCAGCTTTTCATCGCCCACTTGCATCGGCGTTCCTAAAAGTATACTCCTCACCGAACGGTCTTATGGCAGTATCCAAGGACTCTCTGCTCTCTAAGAATGGTATTCATAATATTAACGTCTATTTTTCTTTATAGCCCTGTTACGTTTGTAACAGCACGGGACACAACTGCAGAGCCTTACCGCGACAGCGTGATGATGAACTCCCAACAGAATTAGGTTGGAATGGGATCCACAACGATGTCGATATACCAGGTAAGTTTACCAAGCTATTTATGAATCTGATGAAGAAAATAACAGCGCTGAAATGATGTCACATAGCTCCAGTGGTCCGCCAATACAGGCGGAGAGACACGGCACACGGCGGGTTTATTTAGTGGGTGAGGGACCACATTACACTGTTCGTTGCCCCGAATGACGAGGTGTGCGGTTAGGTACATTTATTCCGCCTTAACAAAAATGGGGGTTAAATAGTCTGAGATTTTTTCGATAGTTCTCAAAAGTATTTCAAAATTCATATATTTCCCATTCGCATGAAATGCAGCCGCTTTACAGTATTAGTCTATGAGTGGCAATTATCACTTACCATCAGGTGAGCTGTGGGACGTCTAGCAATAAAAAGCTGTACCGAGGAGATTTTTTTTGTTTTTTTTTATTGCATATAGTAGCAGACGAGCCACGGCCCATCTGATGGTAAATAGTAACCGTCGCTCATGGACTCAACTATACTGAGACTATTGTCAAGCTGCTGCTCACCATTTCATTTCCGATATGAAATGAAAGAATAAACGGCTATCTTCTGCTACAGCCAAAACGCAACGATGTGCTTCATGGCCGGTCACACGGGAGAGGGTGGTACCAACCCGCTCGGCCCCGATATCAAGTGAGTATTCCCACTTGGTACCTAGCTCTATCACCAGTCATGCAATGGATGATAATTGCTACTACGCCTCATACGACACCCGTGGGAAAGAATGGGGTGGTGACACTTGTATTCTTAGTCCGTTCTCTGAAGGACGCGGACTACGCATGACTACGCATGGTCCATGCTCAATGGGCACTCACTCACCTTTCGGGGTTAGAAGCTCACGCTCTCACTGCTTCAAAAATCTTGTCGTGCAGAACCAGTAGATTCAGAACCGACAGGAGTAGAAGACACAGACTTCGTCCTGTACGTGAGCGCAGTGGAAACAGAAAGATGCAAACGAGGATTGACAGTCGCTTACGCGTCTCATTGCCAGCAGGAGTCAGCGTTGGACAGGTCAGCTTAAGTCATCACTGTAAACCATATTTCATAATTGTGCTAACACTTTAGGCTCATTGCTTTACCCATCGAGCACATACCCAATAGATCAGGTATAGGTAATATGGGCTATCCAACGCCGAAACTGATCAATGATGTGTCACGAATAAATATCAACTCTCACTCCCACCAGACCAGTGTGTACATCTCCGTATATACCGAAAGATTTTATAAACATTTCATAATGGCATGCTGTTTTATTCGGTGGTGTGAAAAAAAAATAGCAAAAAACAAATTATACCGGACCAATACCGGACTATTGAAAGGGCGTTAAGTGACGCGTATCTATGCGTCTTGCTTCAGCCAATCAGTGTGTAAAGATCGCCGCAGTGACTTGACGGAATTGGTACCAAACCGTAGCCAGAGGATCATAGACTCGCTACATTACTAAGGATGAAGAAAAGTGCATATTTTTAACCTAATAGGTGCATACCTATTAGGTCATAGCAAGACTGAGCGAGACACATATGTATAAGATTTTTATCCTTTTCGCGTATGCGTTATTTTTGTCTGGACCCAATTCAACTGGGTCCCAACAATAAGGTGGCTAACCGTCCCCATCATCGGTATGTAAGCTTGTTTTTGTATTTGCGTAAAAAAAAGTCCATTAATCACGTTATATACGCTAATGTTAGACGTTCTAATACATTTTAAGCAAAACCAAAATATAATCATAACTGCAATTTCTTTTGTAGCTATCCGGCTAAAACAGGTTGTGCATTTTTTTAGTCTACAAAGTTATAATCATAGTTATCTTCTAAAATTATGTCGGTTATCATATGCCAAACTATTGCTATCTCGACACTGCATGCGCTGAGAACGTGTCTATTAATCTGTCTAAGTACCAAATAAAGTAAATGACATTTCTTCTCTATTGGAGATGTGCTCGACATGTGCTCGATGATTGTACCAGAAGGTCGTACGCTTAAAAAGCAGACGTTGTCACTGGTATTAGGGCATCAAGTGAGAGCTTTCTGCACAAAAGGTTCCTTACCTCCTTTTTTGCATGGTCTTCTTCGTTGAAAGGCAGTCACGGAATACATACTACGATTATCTTGATACTTCTATTAGGTTGATAGACCTAGGCAGGTAAAGAAATTATTATTATTATAGAATGGATATTTTAGGAGAAGAGCCACCACTCACCCACGGATTGTCAATCCCGGTTATCTATAGACACACACAAAATAACCTAAGATTGCCAATCCGCACTCTCACAGATAGAGGAGAATATAATAATAGCAAAGTAGCATGCACGTTAATGACAAAAAAAAAACTCACCAAGGCGACACAACCATGCGATTCGGTAGGACTCTCAGAACCACAACGTTAAAATATTTCGAAAAAATACGAACATAAATTCGACACGTGTTTCGCCTCTAAACGAGGCGTCCTCAGGAACTCAGCAGCAAATGAGGTAAAGAAATGTTAAGTCTCTAGCACTGAATGGGCCTTCTGCTGGATGGGAGTTTGATCATCTCTTATTCGTAGTTTTTTCCTTTCATACATCACGTTCTCGCAGAAGGTTGAAAACCACAAACCTCAGAGATACTGCGCTTGTTGCTTTTCTGGCAGAATGTTATGAAAAGTAAACCCCTTTTTGCCACAGGCCGGTGGCAGGTCACGCCAACTTCTGCCCCGGTGAGCTGTCAACGAAGTACAGAGATCTACCTTCAGTTCTGTCGACTGTCAAGCATGAGATGTTACACGCATTGGGATTCAGCGTCTCGCTCTTCGCTTTCTACAGGTACTTGTAACTTGTGGCGGATTCACGTGAATCTCACAAGTGCTATTTGAATTTTCCACTCAATACTATCCTCCTATTGGGCCTATGTTTTCCTTCGCCGAACAGTGATAATTTGTAAATATAAATTATAAACACGAACAGTGATAATTTGTAAATATAAATTATAAACACGAACATTGATAATTTGTAAATATAAATTATAAACACGAACAGTGATAATTTGTAAATATAAATTATAAACACGAACAGTGATAATTTGTAAATATAAATTATAAACACGAACAGTGATAATTTGTAAATATAAATTATCACTGTTCATAACACACATAATATGAAATAATCTCGATAAGTCTGATGTGTGTGCGTGCGAGGACTGTCCAGAGCACTTCCCCGGATTGGATGGGACGCAGGTTCGAATCCTGCTCACAGTAAAGCTCTCTTTTTAATATTAGTATTTCATAGTTAGAGATAATATCCAATATCAGTTTTTTGTTAAAGCACGCTCCTCTCTGGAAGTTCCCCTCGCATTTGAATGATGCAATCCCGAGAAAGTAAAAAGTATTGCAGACTATTTAATATCACGGTACGACTCTAAGGAGCCTAGCATAAAAAATCAGAAATATAAATAATTGTTGCGATTACGGCGATGGGACCCTCTCATCCGCCTCGCATCCCCATTATAGCATTAGGGAATAGATGCCTATTGTCAAAAACATTGCGCGTGGTTTAAACAAGTATATCGCCTCAACTCCACGTGGACGCAACCACAGGTTCAGCTGTTAGTGCGATATAAAACTATTTTACGGAATATATGGTTATTAGATTCTACTATGCCGACGTGATTCTGTAATTTAATTTCCTTATAGAGATGAAAATGGCGAGCCGTTGACGGAGCGACGTCCGGACACAGGAAACCCGCCTTTGGACGAAGAGTGAGTTAATTTCCGTTACATTTAAATAGTTTTGTATTTAATCAGTAATATTATTTCATCATAATGAGGTCTCGGGTTCGATCCCCGGGTCGAGCAATGTTAATGCTTTTTCGTAAAAAGAAAAATTCTCAGTAGCAGCCTGGAGTTTGAAAATGTGCCCGGTTGACGGCAATAGGCTCGCCCCCTATTACGTGGAACTTAAACATAGCTGGCGAATCGTGGCTGTATAATACACCTCTGGCTTACCCCTTCGGGAAATACAGGCGTGATGCTGTTTTTTTTTTATCATAATCCTCCTTGCCCTTATTCCAAATCGTAATTAGGACTGGCTTCCACCCTGGCCAGGCTCAGCAGCATTTCTATCGCACGAAAGGAATACTAAATAATATGATACACAAAATCATATCGACATCGTATCGTCTTTTGTGATTGGTAGAGACATAGACGCGTGATGTTGCAATAATCGCTTATCCAATCACAGTGTTGTCTCAACCAATCACAATGTCACGATGTGATGTCGATATGATTTAGTGTATTATATTCTTAATCCCCCGGCTTGTATAATCCAGAGATCTATAAAGGATCATCGAATTGTCATATTTTATGACGATTCGATGATCCTTTTGTTGGCCTTTTATTGTCCTTTGGATAAATACCTACCTCTAACGGAGCCCCACAAAATCTGGTCTATTCCAAAGTAAGTGAGAGTGCCGGAGGCTCAAACTCTCCTATGTTCCTACCTATCCTTTTTCTTCCTTGGAGATGGCGGCGCGTGAGTGATGCCTCTGGTGTTGCTAGCGTCTATACTATAGATAGTGATGTAACGAATGTTCGCATTCGCATTCGCATTCGCGAATATTCGCCTGTTTTCAACAATTCGCATTCGCATTCGTATTCGCATGAAACGATGCGAATGTTCTGCGAATATATTTAGTCCATTGAAAAGTTACATTTAGGGTTGCGTTTTTTAGAGTGCGCAATTTTATTTTTTTGATGTGTAGAGGGGGTTAGTATAAGCGTAAGTTCAAGTTTGTGGGGTCGCCACCCTTGTTCCCCGGCCGCCATCTTAGAAAAAGGGGTGCAAAGGGTTTTCGCGCTGTATCTCGTCAACTAGAAAACCTACAGAAAATTCTGTTAAACATTATTTGTAGCAAATTAAATTGTTTACTTCTTTACTCTATTACTTTTTATCCTAAAATCGAAAACAAAAATAACTAAAATTTTTGAACAACTTTTCTTTTGGCTGTTATAACTTTTTTCCTGGTCATTTTACAATAAAATCACAGTAGAGCAATCTTATAGAGGGTTTTTCAACGAATAATTTCCACTATTGTTTAATTTCATTAATTTATCAGGGTTTTACAGCGCTCCGCTTTTTATCGTAAGAATACGATAAAAACGAACCATCAGGCTTAGTTTTGTATTAGCTCCGCACTCAGGTCACACAAAGACCCTTCAGCCCAGCCTCCTCATCAAGGTGGTCGAGGGCCTATTCCACGACGAAGGCGGAACACACGCCTTCGGTCATGGCACAGCCAGGTAGTGATCGGGAGGCCGACCTCAGTGTACCGCCCGTCACCGCGTCGGAAATGGGGGTGGCTGTTTCGCGGTTTCGTTCCAAAAACACCGCCCCCGGCTCAGACGGGATAGCCACCCGGGTAGTGGCCCTGGCTCTGGACCACCTGGAGCCCCGCCTCAGGGAACTGTTCGACGCGTGCCTAGCGTCCGGACAGTTCCCTGACTTCTGAAAGGAAGGAAGGCTGGTAGTCCTGCCGAAGCCGGGGTGAATGCCGACTAGGTGCTATGCTGTCGACTCCCACCCGGGCTGGCGGTCATCTTCTATGCGGATGACACGCTGGTCGTGGCCCGGGGCGGAAACATCGAGAAAGCGGCGTTCCTGGCCATCTTAGGGACCTCGGAGGTGGTCAGGAGGATCGGGACGCTGGGGCTTAGGGTGGCCCTGGACACTGGGTCGGAGGCCCTACTTTTCCATGGGCCCCAACGTAGGCCACCTGCTGGCGCCAGAGATCATGGTGGACGCGGTCCAAATTGAGGTTACGGCCCAGATCAAATATCTGGGCCTGGTGCTGGACGGGCGGTGGCGCTTTCGCGAGCACTTCCGTGAACTGTCCCCGAGGGTTGCACGGCTCATGCCGAATATAGGCGGACCAAACAATGCATACCGACGGCTTTACGCAGGGGTGGTCCGGTCGATGGCCTTGTACACGCACCTGTGTGGGCGGAGAACAACGAATATTTTTGAATGAACTCAATCCGACTAACTTCATTCAAGAGCCATTAAACAAGAAGATAAGAAGATGATATTTTGCGTGCGCTTATTTGAAAATCAATATTCGCATTCGCATTCGCGAATGTTGGAGGGAAACATTTGCATCCGCATTCGCATTCGCGAATTCGCGAATGCTTATAAACTAACATTCGTTACATCGCTAGTCTATAGACGGTAACCGCTTACCACGTGTGCTTGTTCGCCATTTAGTATGAAAAAAATTAAAAAAAGTGGTCGCCACTCGCCAACCTTTCTTCCCTAACGTTTCATCGAGCAGTATAGTCATATAATTCCGTAGAATATATTTTAATAAAATGGAGCTAGCCATTGGATGAAGTTCGGGACAGCTCTCTTGAGCTCAGACGGGTTGGGACTGCTCGCTGTGGAATTCAATATCTCCATCTCCGGTGAGAATTAAATGTAAGCTGGAAATAAATATTGTCTTATCTTCCCCAGGTTACAAATCCACAAATGGTCAAACCGTGTGGTCAGGAACTTCACGAGAAAAAACTGGATGATTCGAGGTGGCTATATGGAGAGGACTTTTAACATGGTTGTCACTCCCAGAGTTGTTAAAGAAGTAAGTTTTTTATATTACGTATGGTGGCAGATGAGCCTCGGCCCACTTGATGGTAAATGGTAACCGTCCCTCAAGGACTCAACTATACCGGGAGTATTGTCAAGCCGCTGCTCACCATTTCATTTCACAGATATGAAATTAAAGAATAAACGGCTATCTCCTGCTACAACCAAAACACACTGATGTGCTTCATGGCCGGTCACACGGGAGATGGTGGTAACAACCCGTTCGGGCCTGATACCAAGTGAGTACTCTCACTTGGTACCCAGCCCTACCACTAGTAATGCAATGGGTGATAATTGCTTACTTCCCTTAGTCGCCTCGTACGACACCCGTGGGAAAGAATCGGGTGGTGTCACTTGTATTCTTAGTCCACCATACGGAAAACTTGATACCCATCCTTATCACCAGTAATGCAGTGTTTGGTCATTGCTTGCTTCTTTTAGTGGATTCGTACGATACCTGGGGGCTATTCACCAATCGGACGCAAGTCTGCTATCTTGCTTTGCTACCTTCGCTTCGTGAGAAATTTGTATTTTTGTGTTTGCTTGACTGGGATTGACTAATCTGTGGTTGTGTGGGTGGTTCTCCTCATATATGTATAGGGCTTTTCAACAAGAACTTTGTTTTTTAAATCAAAATAAAACAATAAATTTAGATGATTAATGATTAAAATTTTTATTGTATTACAATAAGTACGGCTTGGCAATTATGAATGACAAATAATATCTGAGAAATGTCCACCACGACCACGGTTACAAATGTCAATTCTTTCATCAGACTGAGACTGAGCCACCGTGGATGAAATGAAATCGAAATTATCATTTAAAATATATTGAGATTTTTATATATTTCTATAAATTAACGCAAAGTGAAAATGTGAAATCAAAAATAAACAGTCACCGCGCTTTTCGCTTTGCAAACATTGGCAAAGCATCTGGGATAGTATTACTAGAGATACAGGTTCAAATTCTGCTTCTGACTTTTACTTTTGATTTCACATTTTCGCACTTTGTATCATTTAAAATGTCCAGTGCTTAAATATTTCCTAAGTCCAGTCATGTTATTTGTTTTTGTTTATTTCCCAGGTAAGGAATCACTTTAACTGTTCAGAGCTGGAGGGTGCGGAGTTAGAGGACCAGGGGGGAGACGGGACCGCTCTTACGCACTGGGAGAAACGAGTTTTTGAAGTAAGTTTCCGCTTAGATATTTCATCGTATAAAATGCTTATAGGGCTGCGTCATTGTATGGGATAAATCTTAATTTTAATAATCATACTTACCTGGTCGCAATAATGTATGCAAATGCATCCAGATAGCGCAGGCGTCATCCAAGACATTAGGTAGGAGTGTGTTATCGAAATTCACAGTCCCAAGCAATTATCACTATGGCCGAATCGGCAAAACATCCGAGACGGCATTCCATGAGATGCGGGTTCAAATCCTGCTTATTTTCGATTTCACATTTTCGCACTTTGTGTTAATTTGTTATTTTATTTTGTTTTGGCAATACCGATACGTGACTTATGGAAAAATGTGAATACATTTTAGTGACGCCGTAGTCATTT